>JARGXW010000349.1:0-143563 GCA_029204085.1 Mycena sp. CBHHK59/15
CGAGTGGTGGTTGAATTGGGGCAAGATGATGGGTAGAAAGGAAGATGAGTGCGTGGAGGACGCTGGCGAAGATATTTTCTCGGGTGCCAAGTTCGAGTTGGAGCATCGATATTTGAGTCCGCCGAGTAGTCCTCGTCATCGAGGGACCTGATGTCAAAGCGTCGGTGGATCGGTGACATGGCGGCTGGCCCCATTTTTTCTCGTAGTACTCAGGCCTCAGGGGAGTCTCACCTTTTTGCTTTTTTCTTGGATCATAAAAATGAACAAAACAAAAAAGACACGAAAAAAACGCGTTTGACCCCCACGTGAGCTTGTGTACCTCTATTGACACCCATTTCGTTTACACTGACTCCTGAGCCCGGCTCGGTGGGCACCGTTCATACTCATGGCATATGTCGTGGGAGCACCGATGCTCCCGGCTATACAAGATGCCCTGAAAAATCCCGAGAAATGGAACTCGGAGTGGGAAAAGCTAACTAAACAGCTCGAATTCCTTTCGCCAGCTGAATGGGTCCTCTCAGTCGCTGCACAGCTTGAGATGGGCTCTGCAGACGGCATGGACAGGTCTCTTGTAGCATTCCAAACCTTGGTGGTCAGTCTACGCGATCTCCAAGCCTGGATCACGCGGGACGCACTGACGTACTTTGCCCGCCACGATCTGGAGGCGAAGTGGATGAATGCGGACGCAGTCTCGCGGCGGAAACACATCCTGATTGGATTGTCTCGTGCCTGCTCCATCGCCAAAAATCTTCACGACGCGCGCGTACATTGCGGCAAGGAGTTCAGGCTCTCCTATCTTGGAGGAGACGGCGCAGTCGTCCTCGGTTTGTTGAAAGCGACAATGGTTGATGATCCATTGGCACCGCCAGAAACACCCTATATATACCTGATCCTGCTTGGGATGCATTCGCCGATACTCAGAAACGCTCGAACCCTAGTGAAAAGCATAAGTTCGCGCTTGCACATGTCTTACTCCTCAGAACCAAGCTCATATGTGGGTAATTGATCCTATAATATCGAGCTGATAGCTAACGGAGCCCCAGGCCATTTTGTCCAATTCACCATCAAGTCCTTTCTCGGCGTTCCGTTGCCAGAAATCACGGTAATGAAAACACGCCGTAACAAAAAATATGGTGATCCGCAACAAGATTCTTTCCGTGATATTCACATGGCGGCTTTGAAACAAGCTCTGGGTTCTGACAATGCGAAGGCCAAGGTCAAAGATGATAAAGCGGCTTGGAAAGAACACCAGAGCAAACGCCGGGAACACTGTTCCTACCCCAGTTGTTCTTCCTTCAATGACCAGACTGAGAAGTATCCCCGATGCAAAGAATGTTGGGTGAAGATGCAAAGAGAGGTTTTGTACTGTTCCGTGTGCGTAGATTCTTTGCATTGCTGTCTACGTTGATGACACCGCCCATAGTGAATGCCAGAAGGCAGACTGGAAGCCTAACCATAAGGCAATCTGCGGCAAGCCCCTTGACTTTGAAGCCGTTACGAAGACTATTCCCGCTCCTCGCTCTGTGCCTGCAGGACAAGTCGGCCCTCCTGTGCAAGGCTACAAGCGGTCGCCTGTGCTCCTCTATCATATCGATTTGCTTAACCAAGGCCACAACTTGAAGTACGATTACATCATATCGGCCTCCTTGGATGATCCCGTATGCCTTGATTTTCCCGACCCCGAGGCGCAGTCCCTTTTCCGCAAGTGCCGCGAGAAAGCTATGACGACAGGGGATCGGCAAAGCGTCGCGACAATGGCTCACTTTCTTTGCTGGATGACCATGGATGACAAGCACATCCACGCCCGGGGAGCGACGCCGAATGTGATAGTCGGGCAGCTCAAGAAGGAATATCTTTTTGATGAGCTACGCACGGCGGTTCTTGAGATGCAACAAAGGCAGAATAGCGATCCGTTCCGAAGGCCGTGCGCATTCCATGGTATTACCAATCCTCAACCTCACGTATAAATTTACAGTGTCCTACTCACCAGCATGTCTCCGGACAACTGGGTAAGGTTTTGCAGTGGAATGAATGTGAATCGGCAAGTTACTCTTGATTGATCGATATACATGGGTAGCGCGGGCAGGAATATCATGCTATTACCGATTCTTGCATCATAAATGTAACATACTGTGTATCTTATGCAGGCCTGAAGGTCAGGACATCGAAACGTTCTTGCAGAACCATGAAGCTCAGCACTGCCATCAAATACCGCCTGCTATCGATCGCGCCGTGCACAGAGAACGTCGAAGCCGCCGTGTACTCCGCGAGCGTGTCCCGGATGAACGGCCAGTCGAGGAACCCCAGCCGCTCGACACTCGCGTGTGTGATCGGCGCACTGGGCACGAGTCCACCCGCAGGCGGAGGACGGCCGGACGGCGGCGAGCTGGACGGCGCCTTCTTTCGCAGGTGCAGTCGTCTCTGATTTTCGCGGTTCCGTCAATCAGTATGTCACTTGCAAAAACGATACTGCACAGGTTTATTCTTCACGAGGCGGGACTGCGTAATTCAGTACCCGCGTCCAGATCGGTGAAAATCCGGCCTATCGCGGGCGAACAGCCCTGGAAATGGCGCCTGAGCTAGAAATGGATCATCCGGGAGGCAGTCAAAGATATCTGCCAGCGCAACGTGCAGACTGTGCCAACTGCCCGAGACGGAGTGCTGGCGAACACGCGGATCGATGGCCTCGGCGGCGCACCGCGACCCCCAAAATATCGACTGCGAAGAACTTCGTATCCTTTGCTGCGAACGCCCCGCGCCGGAGAATCTTGCCCGCACCGCGGAAACTCGTGCTCATCTGCTCCGAATGCCAGATCGAGTCCTCGAGGGCACCGACAGGCGCGTCGACGAGATGGATCTCTGCGCGGCCGTCCGCACCGCAATGGGCGCCTCGTCGTTCTGGCCGTCGCAGTCCAATGCCCGAAAACGCAACACGCTCACCTGGATACGCCAACGAGAACGTCGTCAGCCTTCGCAGTGGGGTTCATCTCGCGCAGCAGACGCAAGAACTGTCGATGCCGCCGGTGAGGTAGACCGCCATCGGTACGTCGGACCGCAGCCGCAGCCGCACCGCGTCGACCAGTGGTCGCGGACGGTCGAAATCATCGAATCGACAGTGTCAGTGGGAGCAGCATTCGCACCTTCAAGTTGTAGGACTGCATTTTCACTTGCCCCGAGCTCCGACAGAGTGCGAAATGGCCTGCGGGCGCCTGCGCCACGAGTCAATTCTTCGCACACAATTATAATCCTGGAGAGCACCTTCTCGACTCCTTTGAACACGGTCGCCAATATCGCCCACGTTGAAGATCCTCTCTCGGCTTTCCGTCCGAGCCCCGCGAAGGCCGTCATCTCGCTTGCGAACAGAATGCGGCCATTTGATCGTGAGACGGTGTAGTAGGGCGGCTTGATCCCAGACCGATCCCGCGCAGCCGCTGCGTGCGGCCGTACAGCACAAACGCGAGCTCACCGCGCAGGCCGACGCGTTTGTGTCTGCAGGACATCCAGCGGCTGGACCGGGGAGCCCGCGCATCTGAACCGCAAGCTCAGAATCAGACTTCGTCGTAGACGACTAGCATGCGACCGCGGTCGTAGATCTCGCCCGTTACAACGCAGGCCTCGTCAGAAAGGGGCTGTTGGCCAGCTGCAAGATCGATGATAGACGGGCAGTCTGGCATGCCCAAGGCGTACAATAAGTACCCTGATAAAGCGGAAGCCCGGAAACTTGAAGCACGCCCCGCGGTGCACTAACACGGACACGTAGATGCCCTGGGGATCCGGGCCGCGGTGCTTAATCGCCTCGAGTCCAGGCAAGTCCGCTCGGCAGGCCGTGGAGGTACCACGGTGAGGTGGAATGCAGCGACGAGGCCACACTGCACATCTTGTTGGTCGCTAAGTTGGGGACGAAGTGCGGTGGCGGCCAAGGCCTGTGTTTATTGCACTAGCTGACAAAGTATTAGAGGTCAGGCGAGGATACAGGGCGTCAAGTTGGGATATTTGGCGGCATAAATAGGGCGGTGTAAGCGTCAAGTAGGATGTGTCCGCGGCGAACTGAATCTGAGATTGAATTTAGGTGGCAGCAGGTAAGTTAAGTCGTGCAGCAATCCATACAAGTACCAAGAGCCGCTGGAGCGCCCTGCCAGTGGGATTGGTCGTTGGACTCCGGTGGCTCTCAGTCTGAGTTTTCAATTTCAGGCTTGCAAGAATAAAGTTGGAGAGATACAATAGATCTAGAAGAGACAAGCGGGGGTTCGCGGGTCGTTTATGGTCAAACCTGGCCCTGCCAACATCAAGACGCTGGATTTCGGGAAGGCAGAGAGAACACATGGGATCGGTCCTGTCTTCAAAGCATGTCGAGGCGTGCTCTACGCGAAATCAGATGGTGGAATTGAGAATTCGTGGGATCGAGATAGGAGGTCTACCAGGTCGACGGAGCACCTGAGCGCTTTTTTGCTGTGTTGGGTCTGAAAAGGGCCGCGGAATTCAAGATTCCAGACACGTCGAGCTCAATGGTCCAATGGATCTTGGGGCTACTTTTTCGGTGCTCCTGGACTCTTTGACTGGACGAGGATGGATTCCTGGCCCAACGCTGGCGGTGTCGTGACTTGTCGACTTTCGGATCTTCTGTAAGCTGAGGCCGACAAAGGTGGAACTTGACATGCTTGACATCTACCCAACTGCCGAGATCGCGCGAACGTACGTGTCGCCGACGTCGACCGCAACAGCGATCATGACTCAGCACCAATTTCCAAACAGGAACACATTCGGCCGGCACGACACGACTCTACTCACATTACGCGTCGCATCGCCGCCGGCGTGTATTTAACAAGTACTGCGGCTTGAAGAGGCAGCCATGTCCTCCTCAGATACTATTCAAGTCTCAGAAACCTCTGCCCAAGCCTCCGCGCGCGTAGAACGGGAGAAGCGTGGCACGCCGAGCCATTGGGTGAACGCCACCCCGACGCAGTTCCAGAACCCGTGGCCGAGCTGGCGCAAGGGCTGGACCGACGCCTGGGACGTCCTCGAGGCACGCTCCAATGCCCTCCCCTGGGTCTGCTGACCGCTCCCGCAGATGGTCACCCTCGGCCCCAAGACGATGTTCGCCCCACCCGTCGCGGACGTCGCGCAGATACCGATCCAGGCGCCGACGTGGGGCGCGGACGCGGACGCGCGCAAGATCAAGGCGACGTGGCTCGGCCACGCGTGCTTCCTCGTCGAGCTGCCGTCCGCGACCGCGGGCCTGCGCGGCGCGCGCATCCTCTTCGACCCCGTGTTCAGCGACCGCTGCTCGCCCACCCAGTGGATCGGCCCCAAGCGCTTCACCCGTGCGTCGGCCCAGCCATCCTTCCCGTGCTAAAAAGACTGAAACCCCCGCAGCCCCGCCCTGCGCCCTGCACGACATCCCCGCGATCGACGCGATCGTCATCTCGCACAACCACTATGACCACATGGACACCGCATCCCTCACCGCGCTCCTCGCGCGCACGCCCGCCCCGCCCGTCTTCGCGCCCCTCGGCAACGTGCCGTACCTCACCTCCCTCCTCCCCCACCGCCCCAAATCCGCGCCGCCGCAGGTGCAGACGCTCGATTGGTGGGACGCGCGCCGCGTCGCGCCCCCGGGCGGCGTCGCGCCGTTCGACGTGACCCTCACGCCCGCGCAGCACTTTACCGGCCGCGGATTGCACGACCGCTTCCGCACGCTGTGGGGCGCGTGGGTCGTCGAGGGCGTGGTGCCGCGCGCTAGCGAGGGCGAAGGGGTAGGGGCACGGGTGTACTTCGGCGGCGACACGGGCTACCGCGCGGTGCCGTCCTCCTCGGACGAGGGCCCCGACACGCTCCCCGTGTGCCCCGCCTTCAAGGAGGTGGGCGCCCGCTTCGGCGGATTCGACCTCGCGCTCATCCCGATTGGGTGCGTCTACGTCTCCTTACTTATCTGTTTTTTATTGATATTCTGCATAGCGCATACGCCCCGCGCCGCCCGATGTCGAACATCCACTGCGCGCCGCGCGACAGCGTCGCGATCTTCCAGGACATCCGCGCGCGCCGCGCGCTCGGCATGCATTGGGGGTGCGTTTCTTCCTACCCATCGTCTCCTCCCGTGTCTCCACCCCCCTTCTCCTGCATATCACTAACGTCTCCCGTCCCCCAGGACATGGACGCTCACCACCGAGCCCGTGCTCGCGCCGCCCGCAGAGCTCGCCGCCGCGTGCGCCGCGGCGCGCGTGCCCCCCGGCGCGTTCGGCGTGTGCGCGATCGGCGAGACGGTGCTCGTCGACGTGGGCGCGGGTGGGGGGGATGCGTAGCGGTGCGTCGTGGGTGGTGGCGCGTTGTGGATGCTGTGTCGCTATCGCACATTCGATGATTACATGTAGTGGTGTAGATTTTCCTGTAGAGTTGGGCCGTATATTATGCGCGGGTGGATCGGCTGGGGTGTCTGCGTGCTGGGAATGTGTGAGTGGCGTCGAGTCAAGGGCTACGGCGGATGCACGCGCTCTGAACCGAGGCTTGTGCGCACAAGCAGCGTCCTGGCTAAATATCTGAAAGCTCGGTCAGCGTCATGGTCGAGGATGGAGAGATTTCAGGCTCTCGGATCTGTCTTGTGGCTATGAATTCACTGTGGCCAGCGGGTGTGGTTCTTTCTGTTCAGGCTTTCGTGAATAAATATGCGGTCTTGACTCTCAAAAAAAGTTTTTTAAAAACAGGCCGCTCTACTAATGACCTCACGTTTGGCGTGTGCGCGATCGGGGAGACGGTGCTCGTCGACGTGGGCGGGGAGGGCGGGGGTCGGGGAGATGCGTAGGGGATGGAAGCAAGGGGGGACCCTTGGCATAGAAGCAAGGGGGACCCTTTGCCTCAATCCCGACTTTGTTGGATGTGCGTCTCACTGTTCTTACATTTGACTCACACTTATTTCTATCTATCCTCAGGTGAGTTAGCAGGGACAAAGTGGGAAAGGAGGAGATGGAGGTACCAGTACCAGTGCTGCGCGTGCATGTTGACAATCGCTCCGCAAACACAAGTGAAACGGGTGCACTGGCGGGCATGGGGGGACCCTTGGCAATTGTGAAGGAAAATCAGAGTTTATTGTTTTACTTTCTACTGGTCCGTCGAGGTGGCCTCAGTTAACCTTAGTATACTTGTATGCGGAGGCGGATGTCGAAATTGTAAACAAACAAGGGGGGACCCTTGGCATGCAGTCAAGGGGGGACCCTTTGCCTTTATTTGTGCTGACTTTGCTTCCGCTTCCTTGTCTGCGCGTTTGCCATACCCGCTTCAACTCCCGCCTCGCGTGCGCCCCTCAGCCACTGAGAAAAGCGGTATGTCCGCAAGTCCAACGCCCGCGTGCCGCCGCCACTGTGCTCGTGCCTGCGCGATTACGCCTTGTGTCGGAGTTGGCCGGCGGGACTCCACCGCCTCTCCTCGCGCCCGCGCCGAGTAGGATATCACAGGCCGCCTTGTGCTCGCAAGTCAACAGCCGAGCTATCGCGGCAAAATCGACGTCGAGTGGCTTCCTGCACCAACACCGGTCTCGCGCGCCGACGCCCGCCTCGCGTGCCACCTCCCACCTCAGGTCCATGCCAGGGAACGCGACCCATGGGCTCGCGGGTCGCGTCCGACGACGTGTCCTCCGACGTCAGAGAGGCGGCAACCCGGAAACCTCACTCTCACTCACTGACTCCTTCGGACGACTCGCCCCGGACACGTCAGTCGTTCCACCCGACTCTAATGCGTACGTCACGTCTGCCCGCCCCGATTTCCGTATCCACCGACAGAACCGAGGCGCACGGACGGGGATGCTGCTCAGCATGGTGCTCGGGCTCGGTAAGAGCGCACGGGCGTCGTACTTGCCTAGGCACTCACGGTGCGTACCATCCTCTCACTTCACTCACTCAGTTACTCACTGGTCAGTATCGCAGCCGCGGACGACTCATCCCGGGCGCCTCCGCCCCGAGTTCCCCCGCTCGGTGCCCTCCTTTGTACTGTGCGCAATAGTGCCGGCCGCGCGCGTTGGAAGGTGTCCACACCCCTATGCTCCGCTCGCCTGTCGTCCACTGCGCCCGCCCTGTGCCTCCACGCACCCGACCGTGTCGCCTGCACCGGACTGCGCCTCTTCGACCGTGCACTGCCCACTTCGCCCTCGTGCTCGCCCGAATCGCCTGCGCCCCGCCCTCTTCGACCGCGTGCCCCATCCCGCCTCCCACGCGCGCCTCGCGCCGCCGAGCTCCCGCGCCTGCGCGCCAATCGCCGTGCCCGCCAGATTACGGGAAAATCGGCCCTGTATAGAAGCTGCGCCTGACTGCACCGCTCGCGCGCAACGACTCCCGGGGAATCGCCGCAAAACGGATGGCGGGCCGCGGTTCGGCACTGGAGGCTGTGAGCGAATCGCGGACGCCACCGACTGCCACCTCACGCCAGCAACTCCCTGTCGCTGACCTCGCAGGTCAGTGCCGAATCCACGACATTGGAACTCACCAGGTCATCACTTGCCCCGCGGCCGCGCCCGACTGCACCGACTTCCGCCTCCTGTCCACGGGTTCGCGCTCGAAGCCCGCGAGGTTGCTACAAGTCAGCGCCCCGCGCTGCCGGCACCAATCGTTGCCGTGCCCGACTACACCAACTCCCTTCTCGCGCGCCGATTCCCACCTCACGCCCACACCGAGCAACACGGCCGACGGGATCGCATTTGAAGCGCGCATGGCCACGGCAGGAGGTCGGCGCCCAGGTGATCGCCGTCGAGCCACGGCTTCCGCCCTGCAAAGTCGCGGACGCCATTGACTCCTGCCTCGCGCCAGGACCGAGAAACGTGGCTTGCCATCGCTGAGCTCGCAGGTCAGTGTCGCGCGTGCAGATCCACGGCAAATGGACTCACCCCAAGTTAGCAATTGTGCCAGCGCCCCACTGCACCGACTCACGCATCGCGCGCCGACTCCACCCCGCTTGCATGCCGAGCAAATCGGCTCACGTTCAAATCCTGCGCACCCCGGCGCTGTGTATGTCGCGCCTGCAAGATCATGGGAAAACCCACCTTGTATCAAAGCTGCGCACTGCCGGTGTGCACCGCCGGTGCGCCCGACTGCACCGCCTCGCGTGCCGACTCCCGCCCCGCCTCACACCCGTGCCGACCAAACCGGCTCCCGGGCTCGCGTCCAAATCCAGCGCCGCCGCGCTGTGCTCGCCAAGTCAGCACCGGAGCGATCGCCGCAAATCCGACGACCAGCGGAGTTTCCGTCCTGCAGACGCAGAGCGAATCACGGGCGACCTGGAAAGGTGGATTGATCAGTACCGTGGGAGAGGTCGAGTGAAAGCGGCGAAAGAAGTGCACCTGGCGCGGAGTGGCGGTCTCGAGTCCCAAGTTCGTGGTTTGTAGAACAGGCTGAGAAGCTAGTCAGTATCTGAGCAAGGTAGCAATAATGACACGGTGCTTACCTGTATATGACGCGTTGTTGGAAGATTTCAATGAAAGCATTCTGTAAAGAACAAAAAACTATCAACAGGGTACTCAAATGCAGGAGGCGATATTACGCCAGGATTCAATTTTTCGGTGGACGATGTAGAAAAAAAGACTTGAGATAGTTTGAAACGGACCTCGAAGGCGGCACAATGATACCATTGCCAAAGCCCGAGATCCAAGCAACTGGTAAATGAGACGGGGTCGAGCGGCTGGTTTGAATGATATGACAGTACATAGATTTCGGTTCAAGTTGGATCTATGTAACGTTGTAACAGGTCAATAAAGGTTGAAGATTTATTGACAAGATGGACGTACCTTGCGCTAGTCGGGCATAGTTTCGGTCTTTTGAGGCTATGTCAGTCGATCACGATGGTTTGAACTAGAGTAAGATAGATTAGTCAAGGCGATGAACGATAGAAGTGAATGTTGACTTACGAAGACTTCAACCTTCAAGTTGATCTGACTACGTAGTTCTGAGTGGCTAAGAGGATTGAATTATATATAAAGAATGGTGAAAGCAATTATGACTGACCGCGTCACTCCGACACAATTGGCCGACATCACATTCCTGCCTGAGAGTTGATTCCACCCGACAGAGCGGTTTCTGCCAAGCCACCTTATTGACACCATTCAGTCTTTCAGAACTAATTTAGTGAAGACGAGTCAGTAAATGTTTACATCAATGCAATAGAGATACAATACAGCAATAGTTCGGCCTTCGGACAAGGGGCGACGTGACTGCGAATCCAACGGACATAGTCACGGTCTGCGAGATGCGATCGGGGCGCAGAAATAGAGCGGCCGATGGAAGTTCCGATGGCTTCGAGGTTGTGTCGAGCATCCAGGGGGATGTTTTGTGCACGGTGGTCGACAAGTCGGCTGGCATAGTGATGTCAGCGACGAGGGAGGTTGAAGGTCAAAGTCGGCGGCGAGCGGTGTCGGAGTGATGGCGAGCGATAAAGCGCAACCAGAGGTGGGGTTAGAGAACATATCCATCGTAGGTAGGGTATAGATACCAAGTGGGAGGGAGAGGGTTATATGCAGGGAAATGGCGGTACGAAGCAAGTGGGAGTGGGACGCGAGCAGTTCTTATACCCTGAGGAAGAAATCAAACCTCCGCTCTTCCGTTAGTCATTCGGTTAGTCTCCCGTTGACGGCGGACACACCTCGCAGGGAGAATGTACCCCATAACCATATTTCAATGCAACACAAATACGCGAAGAAGCGGCGGCGGAGCGAAAGGGAGATGGCGTAGAGCTTCGGCGGAGTTCGGATGACAAATATGAATGATGTTTCAGGGAGGTTGAGGTCGAAGTAAAGCCACGGTGAATATATTCAGATTTGATCGAAAACGAATCATGGTCATATTCAGTGCCTACGAGGTGCAAAAGGACGCAATTTTAGAGGGGAATAAAGAATAATTCTGAAAATAATATTAGGAGTGGTATAATCACGACAAACTGCGATTCTGTGCACAGATAGTCCATACATCTGAGGGTAGAGAAATATTAGCAGGGAGGAAACCCAAGCAAGCAACGTCTCGTAATAGCAACACCCGATCAAAATCAAGGGTCCATCACTCCACAGGCACATATGACACTCAAACTTCCGCTACCTCAAATATGACTTTCCACCCTGAAACCAATTCTCCGCCGTTATTGCGTATTCGCAAGGGTCACAGAGACCTGAAGCGAAGGCTACGTGTTGTTCCGATCGATTGAAAGCGTGATGTGTGTGCGATAGGTCGGAGGGAAGCCCCTGTTGCGTGCGATCGTCGTTTTCCGTGCATGCGGGTTTGCAGTAAGTGCAGTCCGTAGAAGGGGGATTATAGGCCAGAAAAGCGACGAAAGAGCACCAGAAATAGATTATGTAAAGTTTTGATGTTGGCCAAAGTTGCGAGACCAGACGTCGCAAAAAACGACATGCTGCTCATCTGCAAGAGAGGGCCTTCCTAATTCGGCCTGCTAGACGTCAGCGAGCTCGATTTGGTCGGCGGCAAAAATCGGGCCAACTCAACCGGTCGGTCACGTGATTTCACCGTCCTTTCAAAAATTTATGCCGTTTTGCCTACTCGCAGTGGCCCGGGCTCGCGCGGTGTCTATGCTCTCCTCTGGCTCACTGGGGCATCTCTTGAGGTCAACTAGACTATGGACTCTACAAGATTCTCTGCCGCTGTGCTCACACCAGTGTTTTGGAATTCCTGATCAATTACATCCCTCGCAAGATCGCCGCCAATCTGCCACATGTTTTTAATTCCGCTGGTACTGAAATCCATCTGGCTCTTTGCTGTCTTGCTGGGCTCTTTTGTTCTGGCTTCAATTTCTGAATACATTGTTATCAGCACTTGGATCTCTTGATGGGCATTCTCACTGTGCGTAGACTCACAAGAACCATAGGGCAAGTTTGCGACATCTCTGATCGGGTTTGATGTGTATCATCTGGGGATCTGACCCTGCTCGGCTGGTTTTACGTGCGATTGATTTCCTCATTCTGTCTGATGGAATTATGTGGTGGAAGTCAGGGCCAAGTCTACTTTGGATGCGCATAGAACTTCTCAGGTGTGTCGGAACACATAAAAAGTTTATTCACTGTTCGGTTGCCAGGAACCTGTTGCGATGACAATTTCTGATTTATTCCAGGAGATATGATTTCCGTGATGATCTTCTCCACCAGATTCTCAATGCAGCACTGCCCGCATTCTCAAGCATATCTGAATCCTTATCTCAAACAGACAATTTCACAGCTGAGATCTTTTGAGTGCACATTCTTACTGAGTTTTGAGTTCATCCACTGAAAACCCTGAGGCATTGACTGCATTGAGCTCAAACTTAGGCTGAGTGTTGAGAAGACTTGGGAGTGTTGAAGGCTGATGAAGGCTGATGACAGCATGCTGTCGCGCAAGCAGCGGCCAAAGGGGGGAAATAAAAGGGGGGAAATGTACCCAAACAACAATTGAGTTGTTGACCGTTTCAAATCCGTGGAGCTGCGAAGCGCCGGCAAAGGAGATCAACAAACTCGCTTACCTCTTCGACCTCAACCACCACCTCTGCCGCCACCTACTGTGCTCCCTCCCTCCTCGTCACGCGCGGTCTCCAGCGACAATCGATGTCGACGACAGCCACACTTTAGAACTTGTATTCTTCTGAGAAGTTCTGGGCACCACTCACCGGCATTTGATTTTTTTTGTAAGTCCTCGTTGTGTCGAGTATCCACGACTGCGACTGATATGTAGCACCAGGGATCGATGAAGATGTCGGCCAAGATGTCGATGGGACAAACTCGGAACTCGGGCCGTTGCCAAGCACACGTCAACACCGCCGACATTGTCTCTTACCACGGCCGACCGGCCACGGCCTTCATCGTTGAGCTCGATCCCGACGTTCAGGCTCTTCCGGGCTCGATTCAAACCAAGTGTTCCATGTCTGGTGAGTTGCTTCTTCCAGCAAAGTTCTTGTTTCAACTCACTGACTGGATTTACAGATTTTCATGTTCGGTGTCAGGCTATCTCGGGCACACGTCCTACTGCGTCCTGACGTCGTAACTCGCGGAATTCTTTAGCTTGAAGTCTAAAACACGCGTCGTGTAGCCCTCGTAGCGAAGTTTGGTGCAATCCCGCTTACTGCACGTGAGCCTTCATTCTGCTGTGTCTTTTCCGGTTTATGTTGCTTATTGACCTTATAGCGTGTTTCCTTCGATCTTCTGTGGTGGGACACGTCGAATTCGCCCTTTGAACCCGTCCACAGCGCTATAACACCATCGAGCGCGTCAGCGGCGCACAGCGCTGCTCTCCGACTTTCAACTCGTTATGTCGACATCCTGCGGACGCTCCCGACGTCAGCCTCGGTGGCGCCCCTGAACCTTTTACTGGCTATTTTGAATTGCTGCGGAGCACATCCCGGGCCACCATCCGCGCTCGGCGCCGGCCCAACTTTTTGAGTTCTTTATTCCAAACTCCTGCAAGCCACTCCCGATCCCGGCGGCGCACAGCGCCGCTCCAGATGTCCCCCGAACCATCTCCGATCCCATGATCTCTCGGTGGGGCTCAACTATTTTAATTTGTTATTTTGAGGTCCCGAGAACCATCTCCGATCCGTGCGCACGCGGCGGTGCGCAGCGCCGCCCCCTCCCATTTCATTTCACTACTTCAACGTCCTGTGGACCACACCAGAAGCTCCCCATCATCCACGCTCACCGGTGGCGCGCAGCGCCGACCTCAAACCTTCAACTTGTTATTTCGAGCTCTCACGATCCATGACACGGCTCTTTCACCATCCCCACTCGTCCGCTGCTCGTCGACATTTTGACTCGTTATTTCGAGGCCCCGCAAACCCTTCCTGATCCCGTGCGCGTTCGGCGGTGCTGCGCGCCGCCCCGACATTTTGATTTGTTTTTTCAACGTCCTGTGGATCACGGCTCGAGCTCCCCATCATCCCCGCTCGTTGGCAGCACGCAGCGCTGCCCGTCCACCGGGTATTTTGATGTCCCACGAACCATTTCCGATAGTGCGAGCCCGAAATTTTGATTCGTTTTTTCGACGTCCCGCGGACCACAGCTCAAGCTCTCCATCATCCCCGCTCGCCGGCACGATGCAGTGCTCCCCGTCCATATTTCAACCGATTTTTTCGACGTCCCGTGGACGAGAGCTCAAGTTCCCCATCGTCCCCGCTCGCAGGCGCGGAGCGAACTACCCCCCGTCCCCCACGCGTTCGGCGGCGCTCTGCGCTGCTCCCGACTTCATCGAATTGTTATTTCGCCATCCTGCGAACCATCTCCGATCCCGTGTGCACGCGGTGGCGCTGCGCGCCGCCCCCTCCTATTTCATTACACTGCTTCGACGTCCTGCAGACCACGGTTCAAGCTCTCATTCTCCGTGCTCGTTGGCGGCACGCAGCGCTGTCTGTCCACATTTTGACTGGTTATTTCGACGTCCCGCGAACTATCTCCAATAGTGCCGACCTGAATTTTTTTATTCGTTTTTTCGGCGTCCCGCGGACCACAGCTCATGTTCCCCATCATCCCCGCTCGTCGCCGGCACACAGCGCCACCCCGCCTTTTTTTTCGTTTTTTCGACGTCCCGCGGACCACGGATCAAGCTCCCCATCATCCCTGCTCGTCGGCGGCGCACAGCGCCACCCCGCCTTTTTTATTTGTTTTTTCGACGTCCCGCGGACCACCGCTCAAGCACTCATCGTCACCGCTTGTCGGTGGCGCACAGCGCTGCCCGTACACATTTCGACTGGTTATTTGGATGTCCCGCGAACCAGTTCTGATAAGCGCCAGCCCGAAATTTTTATTCGTTTTTTGGATGTCCCGCGGACCACGGCTCAAGCTCTCCACCATCCCTGCTCGCCGGCGCGCAGCAAATCACTCCCGGTCCCCCGCGCCGCTCCCGACTTTATCGCGGCCACCCCACCATTTTTTTTTTCATTTTTTGGACGTCCCGCGGACCATGGCTCAAGCTCCCCATCGTCCCCGCTCGCCGGCGGTGCGCAGTGAACTGCGAACCACTCCCGGTCCCCCGCGCTGCTCCCGACTTTATCGACTCCTTATTTCGACATCCCGCGAGCAATCTCCGATCCCAGACGTTCCGGTGATCCATGCCCCAAGTCCAGCTTTCCGACGTCCCCCAGACCCGCCCCGACCTTTCTTTATTCGATATTTCGACGTCCCGCGGACCGGCCCCCGAGCGTCGTGTCGCGCTCATTTTTTGGAAATTCGTTATTTCGACTTGCCGCGGACCACTGCTCGACGTCCCCATCGTGTCGGTTCCCGACCTTTTTCTTCATTCCCTGGCTTCCCCGCGGACCACGCCATCTCTCTGGACTTCCACAAACCACTCCCAATCCCGGCACACCTCCTCTTTCTCAGATTGATATTTCGGCGGCGCGGCGGTTTTCAAGTCGGGGTTTCGATGTCACCGCTCGTCCGCAGCTTTGACTTTTTTTAACTTTGTTATTTCCACTCACCATGACCGATTCGAGTTTCGGCGGAGTACCGCGCCGCACCTTTTCCGAGGTGATTCCCTTGCCTTCCTGCGCGCTTTTGTTGCTAATTCGGGCTTAGTTCCATTTTTTCTTTCCCGCTGCGCGGGGCTCGCTTTCGCCCTCAAGACGCCACGCGACGATGCCAGAACTCGCAAAATTTTAATTGCCAACGCTAGAAATTCAATTTTGCTTGCGCTGCGCGCGCCGGAATTGAAAACCGTACATTTGACACCAAACCCTATATTTTCCCTTTCGCTGCGCATGCCTTTTCCCCGGGGCAAGCCCTCTGACTGTGAAACCCTAGGAATTCATTTTGCGCATTTATTAGGGTTAGAATTGGATTTGTAGTGGTATGACACCAGGCAAGTCGGACTTGGAACTGTAGAAATTCGGTTTGCGCTGTTTACTCGATTTAATTAGACTTGTAGGCATGGTACTCACCCAATTTTCTCGTGACTGTGAGCTTGTCGAGAGGTCCGTGCGCGCGCACAAAAACCATAAGTTTGAGGGGAAAGGGCGACGGAGGAAGCCTTGGCGACGGGCGCCTTAGCGGGAGGGCGATTTAGGTGGCGTTTGGTAGCACGTGGATTTAATTTTAGATAGTGCCGCGATCATTTCCAAACAGGAACACATTCGGCCACGACTGGTGTCTGCACTTCATCGAACGAGGTACCCGATGAAGCGTCTGTCAAGAGAGACTACGTCTGCACCTCTGCTGTCCCGCTGCACATTACGCGTCGCATCGCCGCCGGCGTGTATTTAACAAGTACTGCGGCTTGAAGAGGCAGCCATGTCCTCCTCAGATACGATTCAAGTCTCAGAAACCTCTGCCCAAGCCTCCGCGCGCGTAGAACGGGAGAAGCGTGGCACGCCGAGCCATTGGGTGAACGCCACCCCGACGCAGTTCCAGAACCCGTGGCCGAGCTGGCGCAAGGGCTGGACCGACGCCTGGGACGTCCTCGAGGCACGCTCCAATGCCCTCCCCTGGGTCTGCTGACCGCTCCCGCAGATGGTCACCCTCGGCCCCAAGACGATGTTCGCCCCACCCGTCGCGGACGTCGCGCAGATACCGATCCAGGCGCCGACGTGGGGCGCCGACGCCGACGCGCGCAAGATCAAGGCGACGTGGCTCGGCCACGCCTGCTTCCTCGTCGAGCTGCCGTCCGCGACCGCGGGCCTGCGCGGCGCGCGCATCCTCTTCGACCCCGTGTTCAGCGACCGCTGCTCGCCCACCCAGTGGATCGGCCCCAAGCGCTTCACCCGTGCGTCGGCCCAGCCATCCTTCCCGTGCTAAAAAGACTGAAACCCCCGCAGCCCCGCCCTGCGCCCTGCACGACATCCCCGCGATCGACGCGATCGTCATCTCGCACAACCACTATGACCACATGGACACCGCATCCCTCACCGCGCTCCTCGCGCGCACGCCCGCCCCGCCCGTCTTCGCGCCCCTCGGCAACGTGCCGTACCTCACCTCCCTCCTCCCCCACCGCCCCAAATCCGCGCCGCCGCAGGTGCAGACGCTCGATTGGTGGGACGCGCGCCGCGTCGCGCCCCCGGGCGGCGTCGCGCCGTTCGACGTGACCCTCACGCCCGCGCAGCACTTTACCGGCCGCGGATTGCACGACCGCTTCCGCACGCTGTGGGGCGCGTGGGTCGTCGAGGGCGTGGTGCCGCGCGCTAGCGAGGGCGAAGGGGTAGGGGCACGGGTGTACTTCGGCGGCGACACGGGCTACCGCGCGGTGCCGTCCTCCTCGGACGAGGGCCCCGACACGCTCCCCGTGTGCCCCGCCTTCAAGGAGGTGGGCGCCCGCTTCGGCGGATTCGACCTCGCGCTCATCCCGATTGGGTGCGTCTACGTCTCCTTACTTATCTGTTTTTTATTGATATTCTGCATAGCGCATACGCCCCGCGCCGCCCGATGTCGAACATCCACTGCGCGCCGCGCGACAGCGTCGCGATCTTCCAGGACATCCGCGCGCGCCGCGCGCTCGGCATGCATTGGGGGTGCGTTTCTTCCTACCCATCGTCTCCTCCCGTGTCTCCACCCCCCCTTCTCCTGCATATCACTAACGTCTCCCGTCCCCCAGGACATGGACGCTCACCACCGAGCCCGTGCTCGCGCCGCCCGCAGAGCTCGCCGCCGCGTGCGCCGCGGCGCGCGTGCCCCCCGGCGCGTTCGGCGTGTGCGCGATCGGCGAGACGGTGCTCGTCGACGTGGGCGCGGGTGGGGGGGATGCGTAGCGGTGCGTCGTGGGTGGTGGCGCGTTGTGGATGCTGTGTCGCTATCGCACATTCGATGATTACATGTAGTGGTGTAGATTTTCCTGTAGAGTTGGGCCGTATATTATGCGCGGGTGGATCGGCTGGGGTGTCTGCGTGCTGGGAATGTGTGAGTGGCGTCGAGTCAAGGGCTACGGCGGATGCACGCGCTCTGAACCGAGGCTTGTGCGCACAAGCAGCGTCCTGGCTAAATATCTGAAAGCTCGGTCAGCGTCATGGTCGAGGATGGAGAGATTTCAGGCTCTCGGATCTGTCTTGTGGCTATGAATTCACTGTGGCCAGCGGGTGTGGTTCTTTCTGTTCAGGCTTTCGTGAATAAATATGCGGTCTTGACTCTCAAAAAAAGTTTTTTAAAAACAGGCCGCTCTACTAATGACCTCACGTTTGGCGTGTGCGCGATCGGGGAGACGGTGCTCGTCGACGTGGGCGGGGAGGGCGGGGGTCGGGGAGATGCGTAGGGGATGGAAGCAAGGGGGGACCCTTGGCATAGAAGCAAGGGGGGACCCTTTGCCTCAATCCCGACTTTGTTGGATGTGCGTCTCACTGTTCTTACATTTGACTCACACTTATTTCTATCTATCCTCAGGTGAGTTAGCAGGGACAAAGTGGGAAAGGAGGAGATGGAGGTACCAGTACCAGTGCTGCGCGTGCATGTTGACAATCGCTCCGCAAACACAAGTGAAACGGGTGCACTGGCGGGCATGGGGGGACCCTTGGCAATTGTGAAGGAAAATCAGAGTTTATTGTTTTACTTTCTACTGGTCCGTCGAGGTGGCCTCAGTTAACCTTAGTATACTTGTATGCGGAGGCGGATGTCGAAATTGTAAACAAACAAGGGGGGACCCTTGGCATGCAGTCAAGGGGGGACCCTTTGCCTTTATTTGTGCTGACTTTGCTTCCGCTTCCTTGTCTGCGCGTTTGCCATACCCGCTTCAACTCCCGCCTCGCGTGCGCCCCTCAGCCACTGAGAAAAGCGGTATGTCCGCAAGTCCAACGCCCGCGTGCCGCCGCCACTGTGCTCGTGCCTGCGCGATTACGCCTTGTGTCGGAGTTGGCCGGCGGGACTCCACCGCCTCTCCTCGCGCCCGCGCCGAGTAGGATATCACAGGCCGCCTTGTGCTCGCAAGTCAACAGCCGAGCTATCGCGGCAAAATCGACGTCGAGTGGCTTCCTGCACCAACACCGGTCTCGCGCGCCGACGCCCGCCTCGCGTGCCACCTCCCACCTCAGGTCCATGCCAGGGAACGCGACCCATGGGCTCGCGGGTCGCGTCCGACGACGTGTCCTCCGACGTCAGAGAGGCGGCAACCCGGAAACCTCACTCTCACTCACTGACTCCTTCGGACGACTCGCCCCGGACACGTCAGTCGTTCCACCCGACTCTAATGCGTACGTCACGTCTGCCCGCCCCGATTTCCGTATCCACCGACAGAACCGAGGCGCACGGACGGGGATGCTGCTCAGCATGGTGCTCGGGCTCGGTAAGAGCGCACGGGCGTCGTACTTGCCTAGGCACTCACGGTGCGTACCATCCTCTCACTTCACTCACTCAGTTACTCACTGGTCAGTATCGCAGCCGCGGACGACTCATCCCGGGCGCCTCCGCCCCGAGTTCCCCCGCTCGGTGCCCTCCTTTGTACTGTGCGCAATAGTGCCGGCCGCGCGCGTTGGAAGGTGTCCACACCCCTATGCTCCGCTCGCCTGTCGTCCACTGCGCCCGCCCTGTGCCTCCACGCACCCGACCGTGTCGCCTGCACCGGACTGCGCCTCTTCGACCGTGCACTGCCCACTTCGCCCTCGTGCTCGCCCGAATCGCCTGCGCCCCGCCCTCTTCGACCGCGTGCCCCATCCCGCCTCCCACGCGCGCCTCGCGCCGCCGAGCTCCCGCGCCTGCGCGCCAATCGCCGTGCCCGCCAGATTACGGGAAAATCGGCCCTGTATAGAAGCTGCGCCTGACTGCACCGCTCGCGCGCAACGACTCCCGGGGAATCGCCGCAAAACGGATGGCGGGCCGCGGTTCGGCACTGGAGGCTGTGAGCGAATCGCGGACGCCACCGACTGCCACCTCACGCCAGCAACTCCCTGTCGCTGACCTCGCAGGTCAGTGCCGAATCCACGACATTGGAACTCACCAGGTCATCACTTGCCCCGCGGCCGCGCCCGACTGCACCGACTTCCGCCTCCTGTCCACGGGTTCGCGCTCGAAGCCCGCGAGGTTGCTACAAGTCAGCGCCCCGCGCTGCCGGCACCAATCGTTGCCGTGCCCGACTACACCAACTCCCTTCTCGCGCGCCGATTCCCACCTCACGCCCACACCGAGCAACACGGCCGACGGGATCGCATTTGAAGCGCGCATGGCCACGGCAGGAGGTCGGCGCCCAGGTGATCGCCGTCGAGCCACGGCTTCCGCCCTGCAAAGTCGCGGACGCCATTGACTCCTGCCTCGCGCCAGGACCGAGAAACGTGGCTTGCCATCGCTGAGCTCGCAGGTCAGTGTCGCGCGTGCAGATCCACGGCAAATGGACTCACCCCAAGTTAGCAATTGTGCCAGCGCCCCACTGCACCGACTCACGCATCGCGCGCCGACTCCACCCCGCTTGCATGCCGAGCAAATCGGCTCACGTTCAAATCCTGCGCACCCCGGCGCTGTGTATGTCGCGCCTGCAAGATCATGGGAAAACCCACCTTGTATCAAAGCTGCGCACTGCCGGTGTGCACCGCCGGTGCGCCCGACTGCACCGCCTCGCGTGCCGACTCCCGCCCCGCCTCACACCCGTGCCGACCAAACCGGCTCCCGGGCTCGCGTCCAAATCCAGCGCCGCCGCGCTGTGCTCGCCAAGTCAGCACCGGAGCGATCGCCGCAAATCCGACGACCAGCGGAGTTTCCGTCCTGCAGACGCAGAGCGAATCACGGGCGACCTGGAAAGGTGGATTGATCAGTACCGTGGGAGAGGTCGAGTGAAAGCGGCGAAAGAAGTGCACCTGGCGCGGAGTGGCGGTCTCGAGTCCCAAGTTCGTGGTTTGTAGAACAGGCTGAGAAGCTAGTCAGTATCTGAGCAAGGTAGCAATAATGACACGGTGCTTACCTGTATATGACGCGTTGTTGGAAGATTTCAATGAAAGCATTCTGTAAAGAACAAAAAACTATCAACAGGGTACTCAAATGCAGGAGGCGATATTACGCCAGGATTCAATTTTTCGGTGGACGATGTAGAAAAAAAGACTTGAGATAGTTTGAAACGGACCTCGAAGGCGGCACAATGATACCATTGCCAAAGCCCGAGATCCAAGCAACTGGTAAATGAGACGGGGTCGAGCGGCTGGTTTGAATGATATGACAGTACATAGATTTCGGTTCAAGTTGGATCTATGTAACGTTGTAACAGGTCAATAAAGGTTGAAGATTTATTGACAAGATGGACGTACCTTGCGCTAGTCGGGCATAGTTTCGGTCTTTTGAGGCTATGTCAGTCGATCACGATGGTTTGAACTAGAGTAAGATAGATTAGTCAAGGCGATGAACGATAGAAGTGAATGTTGACTTACGAAGACTTCAACCTTCAAGTTGATCTGACTACGTAGTTCTGAGTGGCTAAGAGGATTGAATTATATATAAAGAATGGTGAAAGCAATTATGACTGACCGCGTCACTCCGACACAATTGGCCGACATCACATTCCTGCCTGAGAGTTGATTCCACCCGACAGAGCGGTTTCTGCCAAGCCACCTTATTGACACCATTCAGTCTTTCAGAACTAATTTAGTGAAGACGAGTCAGTAAATGTTTACATCAATGCAATAGAGATACAATACAGCAATAGTTCGGCCTTCGGACAAGGGGCGACGTGACTGCGAATCCAACGGACATAGTCACGGTCTGCGAGATGCGATCGGGGCGCAGAAATAGAGCGGCCGATGGAAGTTCCGATGGCTTCGAGGTTGTGTCGAGCATCCAGGGGATGTTTTGTGCACGGTGGTCGACAAGTCGGCTGGCATAGTGATGTCAGCGACGAGGGAGGTTGAAGGTCAAAGTCGGCGGCGAGCGGTGTCGGAGTGATGGCGAGCGATAAAGCGCAACCAGAGGTGGGGTTAGAGAACATATCCATCGTAGGTAGGGTATAGATACCAAGTGGGAGGGAGAGGGTTATATGCAGGGAAATGGCGGTACGAAGCAAGTGGGAGTGGGACGCGAGCAGTTCTTATACCCTGAGGAAGAAATCAAACCTCCGCTCTTCCGTTAGTCATTCGGTTAGTCTCCCGTTGACGGCGGACACACCTCGCAGGGAGAATGTACCCCATAACCATATTTCAATGCAACACAAATACGCGAAGAAGCGGCGGCGGAGCGAAAGGGAGATGGCGTAGAGCTTCGGCGGAGTTCGGATGACAAATATGAATGATGTTTCAGGGAGGTTGAGGTCGAAGTAAAGCCACGGTGAATATATTCAGATTTGATCGAAAACGAATCATGGTCATATTCAGTGCCTACGAGGTGCAAAAGGACGCAATTTTAGAGGGGAATAAAGAATAATTCTGAAAATAATATTAGGAGTGGTATAATCACGACAAACTGCGATTCTGTGCACAGATAGTCCATACATCTGAGGGTAGAGAAATATTAGCAGGGAGGAAACCCAAGCAAGCAACGTCTCGTAATAGCAACACCCGATCAAAATCAAGGGTCCATCACTCCACAGGCACATATGACACTCAAACTTCCGCTACCTCAAATATGACTTTCCACCCTGAAACCAATTCTCCGCCGTTATTGCGTATTCGCAAGGGTCACAGAGACCTGAAGCGAAGGCTACGTGTTGTTCCGATCGATTGAAAGCGTGATGTGTGTGCGATAGGTCGGAGGGAAGCCCCTGTTGCGTGCGATCGTCGTTTTCCGTGCATGCGGGTTTGCAGTAAGTGCAGTCCGTAGAAGGGGGATTATAGGCCAGAAAAGCGACGAAAGAGCACCAGAAATAGATTATGTAAAGTTTTGATGTTGGCCAAAGTTGCGAGACCAGACGTCGCAAAAAACGACATGCTGCTCATCTGCAAGAGAGGGCCTTCCTAATTCGGCCTGCTAGACGTCAGCGAGCTCGATTTGGTCGGCGGCAAAAATCGGGCCAACTCAACCGGTCGGTCACGTGATTTCACCGTCCTTTCAAAAATTTATGCCGTTTTGCCTACTCGCAGTGGCCCGGGCTCGCGCGGTGTCTATGCTCTCCTCTGGCTCACTGGGGCATCTCTTGAGGTCAACTAGACTATGGACTCTACAAGATTCTCTGCCGCTGTGCTCACACCAGTGTTTTGGAATTCCTGATCAATTACATCCCTCGCAAGATCGCCGCCAATCTGCCACATGTTTTTAATTCCGCTGGTACTGAAATCCATCTGGCTCTTTGCTGTCTTGCTGGGCTCTTTTGTTCTGGCTTCAATTTCTGAATACATTGTTATCAGCACTTGGATCTCTTGATGGGCATTCTCACTGTGCGTAGACTCACAAGAACCATAGGGCAAGTTTGCGACATCTCTGATCGGGTTTGATGTGTATCATCTGGGGATCTGACCCTGCTCGGCTGGTTTTACGTGCGATTGATTTCCTCATTCTGTCTGATGGAATTATGTGGTGGAAGTCAGGGCCAAGTCTACTTTGGATGCGCATAGAACTTCTCAGGTGTGTCGGAACACATAAAAAGTTTATTCACTGTTCGGTTGCCAGGAACCTGTTGCGATGACAATTTCTGATTTATTCCAGGAGATATGATTTCCGTGATGATCTTCTCCACCAGATTCTCAATGCAGCACTGCCCGCATTCTCAAGCATATCTGAATCCTTATCTCAAACAGACAATTTCACAGCTGAGATCTTTTGAGTGCACATTCTTACTGAGTTTTGAGTTCATCCACTGAAAACCCTGAGGCATTGACTGCATTGAGCTCAAACTTAGGCTGAGTGTTGAGAAGACTTGGGAGTGTTGAAGGCTGATGAAGGCTGATGACAGCATGCTGTCGCGCAAGCAGCGGCCAAAGGGGGGAAATAAAAGGGGGGAAATGTACCCAAACAACAATTGAGTTGTTGACCGTTTCAAATCCGTGGAGCTGCGAAGCGCCGGCAAAGGAGATCAACAAACTCGCTTACCTCTTCGACCTCAACCACCACCTCTGCCGCCACCTACTGTGCTCCCTCCCTCCTCGTCACGCGCGGTCTCCAGCGACAATCGATGTCGACGACAGCCACACTTTAGAACTTGTATTCTTCTGAGAAGTTCTGGGCACCACTCACCGGCATTTGATTTTTTTTGTAAGTCCTCGTTGTGTCGAGTATCCACGACTGCGACTGATATGTAGCACCAGGGATCGATGAAGATGTCGGCCAAGATGTCGATGGGACAAACTCGGAACTCGGGCCGTTGCCAAGCACACGTCAACACCGCCGACATTGTCTCTTACCACGGCCGACCGGCCACGGCCTTCATCGTTGAGCTCGATCCCGACGTTCAGGCTCTTCCGGGCTCGATTCAAACCAAGTGTTCCATGTCTGGTGAGTTGCTTCTTCCAGCAAAGTTCTTGTTTCAACTCACTGACTGGATTTACAGATTTTCATGTTCGGTGTCAGGCTATCTCGGGCACACGTCCTACTGCGTCCTGACGTCGTAACTCGCGGAATTCTTTAGCTTGAAGTCTAAAACACGCGTCGTGTAGCCCTCGTAGCGAAGTTTGGTGCAATCCCGCTTACTGCACGTGAGCCTTCATTCTGCTGTGTCTTTTCCGGTTTATGTTGCTTATTGACCTTATAGCGTGTTTCCTTCGATCTTCTGTGGTGGGACACGTCGAATTCGCCCTTTGAACCCGTCCACAGCGCTATAACACCATCGAGCGCGTCAGCGGCGCACAGCGCTGCTCTCCGACTTTCAACTCGTTATGTCGACATCCTGCGGACGCTCCCGACGTCAGCCTCGGTGGCGCCCCTGAACCTTTTACTGGCTATTTTGAATTGCTGCGGAGCACATCCCGGGCCACCATCCGCGCTCGGCGCCGGCCCAACTTTTTGAGTTCTTTATTCCAAACTCCTGCAAGCCACTCCCGATCCCGGCGGCGCACAGCGCCGCTCCAGATGTCCCCGAACCATCTCCGATCCCATGATCTCTCGGTGGGGCTCAACTATTTTAATTTGTTATTTTGAGGTCCCGAGAACCATCTCCGATCCGTGCGCACGCGGCGGTGCGCAGCGCCGCCCCCTCCCATTTCATTTCACTACTTCAACGTCCTGTGGACCACACCAGAAGCTCCCCATCATCCACGCTCACCGGTGGCGCGCAGCGCCGACCTCAAACCTTCA
Source organism: Mycena sp. CBHHK59/15 (assembly GCA_029204085.1). Classification (NCBI taxonomy): domain Eukaryota; kingdom Fungi; phylum Basidiomycota; class Agaricomycetes; order Agaricales; family Mycenaceae; genus Mycena; species Mycena sp. CBHHK59/15. Next base: position 25,046 of record JARGXW010000349.1, read on the forward strand.
ACTTGTTATTTCGAGCTCTCACGATCCATGACACGGCTCTTTCACCATCCCCACTCGTCCGCTGCTCGTCGACATTTTGACTCGTTATTTCGAGGCCCCGCAAACCCTTCCTGATCCCGTGCGCGTTCGGCGGTGCTGCGCGCCGCCCCGACATTTTGATTTGTTTTTTCAACGTCCTGTGGATCACGGCTCGAGCTCCCCATCATCCCCGCTCGTTGGCAGCACGCAGCGCTGCCCGTCCACCGGGTATTTTGATGTCCCACGAACCATTTCCGATAGTGCGAGCCCGAAATTTTGATTCGTTTTTTCGACGTCCCGCGGACCACAGCTCAAGCTCTCCATCATCCCCGCTCGCCGGCACGATGCAGTGCTCCCCGTCCATATTTCAACCGATTTTTTCGACGTCCCGTGGACGAGAGCTCAAGTTCCCCATCGTCCCCGCTCGCAGGCGCGGAGCGAACTACCCCCGTCCCCCACGCGTTCGGCGGCGCTCTGCGCTGCTCCCGACTTCATCGAATTGTTATTTCGCCATCCTGCGAACCATCTCCGATCCCGTGTGCACGCGGTGGCGCTGCGCGCCGCCCCCTCCTATTTCATTACACTGCTTCGACGTCCTGCAGACCACGGTTCAAGCTCTCATTCTCCGTGCTCGTTGGCGGCACGCAGCGCTGTCTGTCCACATTTTGACTGGTTATTTCGACGTCCCGCGAACTATCTCCAATAGTGCCGACCTGAATTTTTTTATTCGTTTTTTCGGCGTCCCGCGGACCACAGCTCATGTTCCCCATCATCCCCGCTCGTCGCCGGCACACAGCGCCACCCCGCCTTTTTTTTTCGTTTTTTCGACGTCCCGCGGACCACGGATCAAGCTCCCCATCATCCCTGCTCGTCGGCGGCGCACAGCGCCACCCCGCCTTTTTTATTTGTTTTTTCGACGTCCCGCGGACCACCGCTCAAGCACTCATCGTCACCGCTTGTCGGTGGCGCACAGCGCTGCCCGTACACATTTCGACTGGTTATTTGGATGTCCCGCGAACCAGTTCTGATAAGCGCCAGCCCGAAATTTTTATTCGTTTTTTGGATGTCCCGCGGACCACGGCTCAAGCTCTCCACCATCCCTGCTCGCCGGCGCGCAGCAAATCACTCCCGGTCCCCCGCGCCGCTCCCGACTTTATCGCGGCCACCCCACCATTTTTTTTTTCATTTTTTGGACGTCCCGCGGACCATGGCTCAAGCTCCCCATCGTCCCCGCTCGCCGGCGGTGCGCAGTGAACTGCGAACCACTCCCGGTCCCCCGCGCTGCTCCCGACTTTATCGACTCCTTATTTCGACATCCCGCGAGCAATCTCCGATCCCAGACGTTCCGGTGATCCATGCCCCAAGTCCAGCTTTCCGACGTCCCCCAGACCCGCCCCGACCTTTCTTTATTCGATATTTCGACGTCCCGCGGACCGGCCCCCGAGCGTCGTGTCGCGCTCATTTTTTGGAAATTCGTTATTTCGACTTGCCGCGGACCACTGCTCGACGTCCCCATCGTGTCGGTTCCCGACCTTTTTCTTCATTCCCTGGCTTCCCCGCGGACCACGCCATCTCTCTGGACTTCCACAAACCACTCCCAATCCCGGCACACCTCCTCTTTCTCAGATTGATATTTCGGCGGCGCGGCGGTTTTCAAGTCGGGGTTTCGATGTCACCGCTCGTCCGCAGCTTTGACTTTTTTTAACTTTGTTATTTCCACTCACCATGACCGATTCGAGTTTCGGCGGAGTACCGCGCCGCACCTTTTCCGAGGTGATTCCCTTGCCTTCCTGCGCGCTTTTGTTGCTAATTCGGGCTTAGTTCCATTTTTTCTTTCCCGCTGCGCGGGGCTCGCTTTCGCCCTCAAGACGCCACGCGACGATGCCAGAACTCGCAAAATTTTAATTGCCAACGCTAGAAATTCAATTTTGCTTGCGCTGCGCGCGCCGGAATTGAAAACCGTACATTTGACACCAAACCCTATATTTTCCCTTTCGCTGCGCATGCCTTTTCCCCGGGGCAAGCCCTCTGACTGTGAAACCCTAGGAATTCATTTTGCGCATTTATTAGGGTTAGAATTGGATTTGTAGTGGTATGACACCAGGCAAGTCGGACTTGGAACTGTAGAAATTCGGTTTGCGCTGTTTACTCGATTTAATTAGACTTGTAGGCATGGTACTCACCCAATTTTCTCGTGACTGTGAGCTTGTCGAGAGGTCCGTGCGCGCGCACAAAAACCATAAGTTTGAGGGGAAAGGGCGACGGAGGAAGCCTTGGCGACGGGCGCCTTAGCGGGAGGGCGATTTAGGTGGCGTTTGGTAGCACGTGGATTTAATTTTAGATAGTGCCGCGATCATTTCCAAACAGGAACACATTCGGCCACGACTGGTGTCTGCACTTCATCGAACGAGGTACCCGATGAAGCGTCTGTCAAGAGAGACTACGTCTGCACCTCTGCTGTCCCGCTGCACATTACGCGTCGCATCGCCGCCGGCGTGTATTTAACAAGTACTGCGGCTTGAAGAGGCAGCCATGTCCTCCTCAGATACGATTCAAGTCTCAGAAACCTCTGCCCAAGCCTCCGCGCGCGTAGAACGGGAGAAGCGTGGCACGCCGAGCCATTGGGTGAACGCCACCCCGACGCAGTTCCAGAACCCGTGGCCGAGCTGGCGCAAGGGCTGGACCGACGCCTGGGACGTCCTCGAGGCACGCTCCAATGCCCTCCCCTGGGTCTGCTGACCGCTCCCGCAGATGGTCACCCTCGGCCCCAAGACGATGTTCGCCCCACCCGTCGCGGACGTCGCGCAGATACCGATCCAGGCGCCGACGTGGGGCGCCGACGCCGACGCGCGCAAGATCAAGGCGACGTGGCTCGGCCACGCCTGCTTCCTCGTCGAGCTGCCGTCCGCGACCGCGGGCCTGCGCGGCGCGCGCATCCTCTTCGACCCCGTGTTCAGCGACCGCTGCTCGCCCACCCAGTGGATCGGCCCCAAGCGCTTCACCCGTGCGTCGGCCCAGCCATCCTTCTCGTCCTGGAAACTGAAATCCCGCAGCCCCGCCCTGCGCCCTGCACGACATCCCCGCGATCGACGCGATCGTCATCTCGCACAACCACTACGACCACATGGACACCGCGTCCCTCACCGCGCTCCTCGCGCGCACGCCCGCCCCGCCCGTCTTCGCGCCCCTCGGCAACGTGCCGTACCTCACCTCCCTCCTCCCCCACCGCCCCAAATCCGCGCCGCCGCAGGTGCAGACGCTCGATTGGTGGGACGCGCGCCGCGTCGCGCCCCCGGGCGGCGTCGCGCCGTTCGACGTGACCCTCACGCCCGCGCAGCACTTTACCGGCCGCGGACTGCACGACCGCTTCCGCACGCTGTGGGGCGCGTGGGTCGTCGAGGGCGTGGTGCCGCGCGCTAGCGAGGGCGGCGCGGGTGCCGAGGGCGAAGGGGCAGGGGCACGCGTGTACTTCGGCGGCGACACGGGCTACCGCGCGGTGCCGTCCTCCTCGGACGAGGGCCCCGACACGCTCCCCGTGTGTCCCGCCTTCAAGGAGGTCGGCGCGCGCTTTGGCGGATTCGACCTCGCGCTCATTCCGATTGGGTGCGTCTGCGTCTCCCTGCTGCGTTCTTACTTTTAATATTGATTCGATATTCTGCATAGCGCATACGCCCCGCGCCGCCCGATGTCGAACATCCACTGCGCGCCGCGCGACAGCGTCGCAATCTTCCACGACATCCGCGCGCGCCGCGCGCTCGGCATGCATTGGGGGTGCGTTTCTTCCTCTCCCACCCTCCTTCCTTCCGTCCTCTCCTCCCTCTGTTTCCACCCCCCCTTCTCCTACATATCACTAACGTCTCCCGCCCCCCCAGCACATGGACGCTCACCACCGAGCCCGTGCTCGCGCCGCCCGCAGAGCTCGCCGCCGCGTGCGCCGCGGCGCGCGTGCCCCCCGGCGCGTTCGGCGTGTGCGCGATCGGCGAGACGGTGCTCGTCGATGTGGGCGCGGGTGGGGGGGATGCGTAGCGGTGCGTCGTGGGTGGTGGCGCGTTGTGGATGCTGTGTCGTTAGCGCACATTCGATGATTACATGTAGTGGTGTAGATTTTCCTGTAGAGTTGGGCCGTATATTATGCGCGGGTGGATCGGCTGGGGTGTCTGCGTTCTGGGAATGTGTGAGTGGCGTCGGCTACGGCGGATGCACGCGCTCTGAACCGAGGCTTGTGCGCACAAGCAGCGTCCTCGTTAAATATCTGAAAGCTCGGTCAGCGTCATGGTCGAGGATGGAGAGATTTCAGGCTCTCGGATCTGTCTTGTGGCTATGAATTCACTGTGGCCAGCGGGTGTGGTTCTTTCTGTTCAGGCTTTCGTGAATAAATATGCGGTCTTGACTCTCAAAAAAGTTTTTAAAAAACAGGCCGCTCTACTAATGACCTCGCCTTGGTTCGAACAAGGGACTCCCACCAACTACACACGATATTATGTATTGGGTGTGGGTGTGATGCACTTCACCACCAGGTCTCTCCTCCCTATTTTCCTTCAGAGTTGTATCAAGGATTTATGCTGTGCATGCTGGCTTTTCAAAAAAGAACGATTAGCCAACATGTACATGACCCAGCCTTGGTTCGAACAAGGGACTCCCACTATTATGCAATTTTGAGTCACATCATTGCACACGCCAGGTGTGACAAATTTCACCACCAGGCCATCTTTCCCCTCCAACTTTTTAAACTCAACTTCCAGCCCTAATTTTTTTCCTGATCAAAAGATAGAGGAGGTTACAGATAAAGATCCAGCCTTGGTTCGTACAAGGGATTCTCACCAGCTTGAATCCCGTCATTGCTTACGGGTGTGATAAATTTCACCACCAGGCCTTCTTTCCCCTCCAACTTTTTAAACTCAACTTCCAGCCCTAATTTTCCTGATCAAAAGATAGAGGAGGTGACAGACAAAGACCCAGCCTTGGTTTGAACAAGGGATTCCCACCAACTTGCAATGTGCGAGCCATGCATTCATTTTTATTGGGTGTGGGTGTGATACATCCCACCGCCAGGTCTTTCCTCTGCTCCCTATGAATACTACCTCAAGTGAATATGGCCCAATTCAACAGAGGTTTTTTATTTATTTGACAGAAAAAAAAACATCATTGGGCCCTGAACATGACCTGGCCTTGGTTCGAACAAGGGACTCGCACTTACAAATCCTGTATCACTAATCAATCAAGTGTGGGTTTGATGCATTTCACCACCAGGCCTTGTGTATTCAAATTCTATCCCAACAAAACTAACACAGTTCAGTGGAGGGACCAGCATTTTTATCTTTGACAGAAAAAACCCATGGTTGATGTGCAATGACTTGGCCTTGGTTCAAACAAGTGACTCGTACCCGTTGATACTCTCTTCGTGGGATACAGTTCACCACCAGGTCTTCTCTGTTCAAACTTTATCCTGATAAGTAAATATAGCACAGGACCAACATCGACATTTCCATATTATTATTTTATTTATCCTTGACACAAAAAATGAAAAATGAAAAAATTCCTGACGATGACCTGGCCTTGGTTCGAACAAGAGACTCCTGCTTGTAGCTTCACTACTTTTATGATAAATTCAGCAGGTGTGATGCACTTCACCACTGGGCCTTCTTCCTCTTCTGCTCAGCAGTGCTGTCACAACTGAATATATCACAGTTCAATTGGGTGACAGAAAAAGAAAATCCTCCTTCCCTGAGAGCACGACCCAGCCTTGGTTCGAACGAGGGACTCCCACCGACACATCACGCTTTCCATTGGGTGTGGGTGTGACGCAGTTCACCACCAGGCCTCTCCTCCCTATTTTCCTTCAGACTTTATCAAGGATTTATACTGCCCTGCTGGCTTTCAAAAAAGAGAACAATTTGTCCAATATGGCCTGGCCATAATTCGAACAAGGGACCCAATCCGAATATTGTGGGTGTGATGCATTCAAATTCGGTTCATCACACGGCCTTCTGTTCGAATTTGATCTCAACTGAAAATAGCACAGTGCTTTGGTCCTCAGCAGCACACCAAAACATCCTGGACTATATGCCAGGACCTAGCCTTGGTGTGAACATGGGGCTCCCACTTGCAGAGTCTCACCTGCATTGTGTGATGCACCCCACCGGGCCTCGTCCTCCCTATTTTCCTACAGAGTTTTATCTGGAATTTATACTGCCTATGTTGGCTCCAAAAAGAACCTTCCCCACAAGATATGGCCTGCCCTTAGTTCTCCCGACTGTACCCTTTAGATTTGTGCTATGAATGGGTGCGGGTGTGATGCATCTCACCACCAGGCCTTCTCTGTTCGAATCACATCCCAACAAATGCACTACAACTCAGCAGAGGGATCGACATTTTTATACTTGCCAGAAAAAACAAATTGCCAAGATACGACCCGGCCTTGGTTCGAACAAGGGACTCCCACCAATTATTATACACAACGAGGCCAATTTATTGGGTGTGGGTGTGATACACTTCACTACAGGGTCTGCTTTTGCTTTGTGAACCCGACTGCAGCAAGCCTGAATTATTTTCCCTACAAAAAATGCCAGCAGCCTTATTGGACATGACCCAGCCTTGGGTCGAACAAGGGACTCCGACTTGCAGCTTCAAAATCAATGAGACATTCGGTGCAATATCCCAGTAGATCTACCACAGTCCAGCATTTTTTAAATTTCTTATACCAGAAGAAGAAAAAGAAAACCAGAATGTCATGACCCGGCCCTTGTTCGAACAGGGGACTGCACTGAAACCCGTTGTGGGTGTGATTTATCCGCGTCGCCACTGGGTCGGCGGCTTGACTGAACGTGTATCGCACAGTTAAGCCCGACTGCCTTGGTTTGGTACGTCGGGGTGAGTCATATACGTTCGTTCCGTCGGGCGCAGGGTGTGCTTAATTGAATCGTGATGGATTTACGGTAATACTAGACTGATTCGAGAAAAAAGGAATCATAGATGTGTCTCCTTCTGCAACACTCACGGGTGTGATTTATCGTCTTCACCACCGGGTCTTCGGTTTCAATGACTGAGTTCCGTAGGAAACTAAAATAATGGCCGCTGCGACTAGGTTTGGCACCGCGGCTGACTCGTGTACGTTCGTTCCTCCGCGCGCGGGGGTTTGCTTAATTGAATCGTGATGGGTCGGGGGATTTACAGAACCACCAGACTGATTCGGGATCACTGCTAGCGCGCGGAATCGATAGCATCGGTCCGGCGTACACTTACGTCTAGGGTGCGGCAGTAGTACTCGGTTAACAAGAGTGCGGCACGCGCGGAGGAAGAACAGAACGAAGATGCGTGCCAGACGAATTCGAACGGCGAGCACGTACAATGAATGCCGGGGCGCATAGTAGCGGAAAGTTGCGCTGCGCGAGATTTGCCGTTGCGCGTCGCGGGAGTACCGCTGCTCCGATGCTCAGGTTCGAATTCGTGGCTACTCGCGAATTTGCCGCGTCTCCAACGATTTCAGCACGCCCATAGGAACAGTGGGCGGACTGGTCACCGGTCACCTGCGTGGTGCCTGGCGGTCGTGCATCAACACGTACACGTCGCGGATCCTTGAAAGTAGATGAGAGCATTGCGTAGGTAGAGCGTCCTGCAGGATCATGACGCGGGGATGATATCACCGGCGTAGCGTCCATGTCGGAATTCATCCAATGGTTACTGCTGGTCAGCGCGGGGCAGGGATTGATGGCCGGGTGGCGGTGCGTGGAAGGTCCAGGTGTATGCGAGTGCCCACACATCGAGAACAGAGAACAAGACAACAAGACAACAAGTTGGCGTTGACAACAGAAAGGCGCGGCCGGGCGGGAACGGAGTCGAGCTGAAACGGCCGCAGTCGAATTTGATGGACGTGACGTGACTGGCGACACTCGCGTGACGGGTCTTAATAATGGGTTGGAAATTAGGAAAGTGGGGTGCTATGTCAGTTATCCCCATGCGGCACAGCAACGGAAAAAAGTCTCACCCCTCCTCGTACCCCCCTCTTTGCACTAAACCACCACAAGCCTTGGATCTCAGCACGCCGGTGTCTAGACGCGAATAGACGCCTCGTGTGCACCGTGAGGATAGGCACGCGCCGTACACACTTCCTACCTATACATCCTCCGAGACATGCATCACACCCAGGACCTACCCCGGGACGAGCTATCCTGTCAGTGCCGTACTCTTCTTTTCTTAATAGCCTCTTTCCTCTCGCTACCCCGCACACGAGCGCTAACGCCCCCACAGCGACGCCCACCCCGCCGCGCACCCGCACCCGCCACCGCCACACCCAGAGCCTCGGCCTGCTGTCCCCCATCCCAAGCAACGCGAGCCTGCGTCCGCCGCCCTCGCCGCTAGGCCCCGCGACGCCGCCCACCCACACCCCCGTCCACCGGCCGCACACGCCGCCCGTCCACACCCCGCTGCACCGGCCCAGCACGCCCCCGCACCCGCCGCACACACCACGCGCCGCGAAGCGCGCCTCCCTCCCCGCCGCCGTCCCCAGCCTCGGCCTCGGCCTCGGCTTCCTCCTCCCCGCCCTCCGCATGTCCTCCCCGACCCCTACCCCGCACCCACACTCCGACGCAGAGCGCAGCAAGACCCCGCGCTCCGAGCAGCTCCTGCGCGACGCCCTCAGCCGCACGGGCGCCCGCCCGCGCGGCGCCTCTGCATCCGCGTCTAACGCTCCCGCGGCGGCGCAGGGCGCGAGGGCGTACGGCGGCGACGCCGAGGGCGGGTCCGCCCCTGCGCCCCATGCGCATGCAGCGGTGCGGGCGCCCGTCCCGCGGCGGCCGACGCCCCAGCACTACCCGCAATACGAGCGCGAGCGAGAACGGGAGCACGACGCGCTGCGCGCGCGGCTCGAGCGCGTGCTCGCGGGCACGCCCACGACGCCCACGCCCGTGCCGACGAGCCCGCGGATGCCTGCGAGTCCGCGGACGACGGCGCTCCCACTGAGCAGGCCCGGGACGCCGCGGACGCCGACGCGGCGGCGGACGCACGACGACGAGCAGCAGGGGAGCGGAGGGTGGTGGCAGCAGGTGTGTTTCTCGCTTTGGATGTGATGTTGTTCGGCTTGTTTTCGGTTTTTCTGTCATCCCCATGCGCGTTTTCTTTTCCTTTCTTTTCGCTTCTATTTCCGTTTCCCCCCTGTCTCACCTTACTGCACTATACTATCCTTTACTCTATTTCTTCCACTCCCCCTTTTCGCCTTCGCGCGGCGCGTCTTTTTCGTCCTCTTCCGCTTCCCTTTTTCTCTTTGTTCGGCGCGGTCTGGGGATGTGGTGTGCGGTGTGCGGAGGTGCGGGTGGCGACGGCGCAGTGCGGGTGGTGCTGGAGCTGCCCACTCTTCGAGGGCGCGCAGTGGCGGTGCGTGTGGCGCGCAGACTGTGGGCGGGGCGCGGCCTCTCCATATCCTCTGGGGGCCTCGCGGCGGCTGCGGCTGCGGATGCACGCGGGGAGACCGCGCGGTGTCGCGTGGTGGCTTGGTGCGGAGGTGTGTGGCGCGCGCACTTGGTCGGGGCGTGGCCGCTCCCTTGTATGCTGCGGGGTGCGCTGCCGGAGCCGTGTTTTCGGCTGGCGGCGGGGCGGGTGGATGTATGCACACCGCCGTCCTTATTCTGCGCATGTCCCACCTGCCTCTCTTCATGTCCCCCTTCCTTCGCGCTTTCTTTTCTTTTCGTTCCCACCGTCCTTGGCGTCTCCGCTATTCTTGTCTATACTATTAATTGCTTTCGCCACGGACGCGGACGCGGACGGGTCGGGACGGGACGGGGCATACTCGGCCTTATCCCGCGCGCCGTCGTGCGAACGTCCCACGTCTGCTTCTTCGTCCATTCATCCATTCATTTTGCCTCGTCCTTCCTTCCTGCGTTCCTTGCTTGCTTCCTGCGTTCCCCGTCGCTGACTCCCTCCCCCCTCCTCGCAGCACACGGCGTCCCCGCACTCGCCCGCACACCCGCACTCGCCCGCCCCACGCACGGCGCAAGCAAGCAGAGAACGCGAACGGGGGAGCGCGGAGCCGACGACCCCGCGGCGGCACACGGCCCCCGCGTCCCCGCGCACGCCTGCGCCCGCGCCTGCGTTCGGCGTGGCTGGGCACACGTACACGGAGTTCGCGCGGGTGTCGCCGTACCAGCAGCAGCAGTCGGCGCCGCACCACCAGCAGGAGCACCCGGCGCCGTACCAGCGCCCGCCGTCTCAGCAGCAAAGCGACAGAGACAGGGCGGACAGCCCGCACGCGGCGATGCGCGCGCGCGCGCGCACGGAGCCCGCGCCGTCGCATGCGTCCTCCCACTCCGGGTGGGGCGTCGACGAGCGGGAACGGGAACGGGAACGGGAGCGAGGGGAGAGGGCGCGCGCGAGGGAGGACAGGCGGAGCGCGCACGCGCGGAAGAGCAGCGCGTACGCGGCGCTGGCGGCGCTCGCCTACACCGCGAACGGCCACGCGCCCGCGCGCCGCGACGCCGGGTACGCGCATCCGCGCCGCGCCGCGACGCCGGGCAGCACGCCGCCGCTGAGCGCGGACGTGCTCGACGACGGGGGGTCCGAGTCCGATGCGGACGCGGAGGAGGGCGGGGGACAGACGACGGGCGCGGGCGCGGGCGCGGGGCGGCTGCTGACGCCGCCGGCGACGCCGCCGCGGCACTCGGTGTGTGCGGAGGTCGTGCAGCTGGGCGCGGACGCCGCTGCGCTGGGGGCGGGCGACGGGGCGCGCCGCCCGGCGTTCAACGCGCGCAAGGCGTCCGCGCAGTGCCGCCAGCTGGAGGGGTACGTGTCGTTCGCGGCGGTCGAGGGGCTCGGCGAGCCGCCGTCGCCGTCTAATTCTGCGTCGTCGTTTGGGGACGCGGACGGGGACGGGGACGGGGACGGGGCGGGCGGGAAGCGGCGGAAGCGGGGGAGTCTTGGGGCGGGGATTGTGGGGTTGTGGAAGGGGGGGTTTTGGTAGGGCGGCGAAGTGCGCGGGAGCCCCACTCAACTGGGCATAACATGCTTTTTTCTATGCGTTGGTCTTTCGTTTTTTTTATTATGCTTCGGCGGTACACACATACATGCTTCTTCTTTGGCTGGTGGTTTTGGGCTTTAATATCGCTTCTTCCCTTTTTCTTTGCTGCATACTTTTCTCTTTGCTTTGCTACATGCGCCCTTCTTTTATTTGCTGCTTTGTTTTTTGTGGACGTGGGGGGACTGAGATCGGTGAGTTCGCCTTCGTTTTTTTTGGGATGAGACCTGACTTTTTTGGTCAAGGCACTTTTTTGGATGGATATCATGGACACGGGTGGATCTACAGACATTCTGCGGCTTCTACGACGCCTCGCCCCGTCGAGCGTGGATCACTCGCTCATCCCGCCAAGTGTGGATCATCGCCACGCGCGTATTATACGCCGTCGGGTCGGGGCGTGGTGATGGTGTCGCCCGGCGGCCGAGGCCGTGGCCTCGTTGTCCCCTGCTGTCACCAGTGCAGTGGCAAGCGCGGCTGTCCCCACCTCCCTGCCCGTCGGACGCCGGTCGCGGTGTTCACTTCATTCGCCCCCCCCCGATCCACCTCCTCACCTCACCGCTCTTCGCACTTCCTCTTCCTGCACATACTACACACTACACACACGTCCAGCAAAGACAATAACCAGACAGCAGTACTTGTACAATCTCCAACTCGCCTCCGTTGGCATACTTATAGAGGTCTCGGTAGCTTACTTATAAAACGAACGAACGAACAAGTGTACAGTACTATAGGGTGGTGGTGGTGGTAACTAAATGGGTGAATCCTAAACTTGAAGTAACAAACGAATGTGTGGAGAAATATAGGCGGACGGCATCGGCGTGTTATTCCTGAACGTTGTCCTATCAGGAAGGCAAAGATGCACTGGAGGATATATTTGCATGAAGAAGCGAAGGAGGGGCCCCCTCGGCGACCCGGCGACCACTCCAACGTAACGAGTCAACGGGGAGGTGGCGCTTTGTCACGCGTCGCCCAGTCTCACTACCCGCATACGGTTGCCAACAAGTCCCAGCTTTGTCTTGTTTTAGAAAACTTTTTGTGCATTTGAAGTTTCTGTAATTCATCTTTTGGGCATCCTACTTCAGTTGTACTACTTGCTACTGGTAGGATAGAAGGTATCACTTCTGAGACCATCGAGACTCCAGCGCTGATGGGCGACGGCGACAAAGTGATGGGGGCTGAGTGCCAGGCACGGCCACGCTTGATTAGTCTGTAGGCTACCGCGCCCAAGTAACCGGCGGGTACCTCAGACGTGGAATGACATCTACTCCTCAACCCGAACAACCAGATTGGCGTCTGAGCTCCGGTCGCCGTTTTCAAGGTAAAAGAGTGGATTGGAACTTGTATCACATTTACATCACCATGAGCGATCTATCGCGGTCGTAGGAAGACCAGTCGAACGACGCCCACTCTCGTAACTGCCTGGCCGAGCTACACTCGTGTTTGTGCGCGGATTTCCAGTGGTCCTTTTGACAATCCTGCACAACAGCCAACCGTTATACAACGCCGAATTCCAGTTCTAGTTCCACCCACCGTAGAGCAGTAGGGCCCAAGTTTACACACAGAGCAAACCCGAGACGCAGGGTTTTCGCACGCTTCGGCAACGCAGGTCGTCGGGAGTGTGGCTTGTACTTTGTCTGCGAGGATGTGCAAGTCGTTGAGACCACAAGGAAAGATCTGCCGTCGAGGCTGTGAAAAGTTGGACGTGCTAGCAAATAATAAATATCTTACGGTGACCATGGAGACATCCTCGACACAGAGATTAAGGCCACCTGTGCGTTGGGCGTACATGGCGGCAATCGTGTACCCCATCTTGAATCGAGGAAGTATCTGGGAACGAAGAGAACGTCGATCTCCTTGCCAATCCTCAGGACCGGTTTGGATGTCAAGCAGGAGGGCCTCCCCGCTCGAGTGGCGGATGTTGGGCAGAGCGCTTGGCGGGGTACTTCCGGTAATTATGCTCGTAATGCCGGTATTTTTCACTGGGCTTTCGATCCGTTCGCCCAGAAAACACCAATGTATCTTCTTGTCTGAGCGCATAGTCCGGTAGATCGATTGCTCTGGCTCGGTCATAGGTCCTGCATCGGATTAGGCCATATTATCAGTAGGATTGACGAATACGAACCAGTAAAGAACCGTATCGTGTCGTGCTCGTCGTACCCGACTTCGGCGAGATCCACGGCTCTTGGAAAGTACGTTGAGTCGCGTAGGTCAAGCATGATGGGTTATCGAGAAGGTAGACGTGGCATGACTGATCACTTGCTTGCGCACAGACCACGCACGTGCAGTGAGGCGCGGGGTACTCGCCAGAATAAATTTTCAACTTGCTATCGGAAAGGGTACACCAAAGGTTGTCCATAGAGCAGAGAGACGCGCACCGACAGAGTCTGTCATCGCCACAGAGTAGAGAAGAGGACTCGGCTTCAAATCATGATGCTGTCATCGCTTACTACTGATCGGGCAGGGTGGTGGCTATGCTTCGGTCCGACACCAACGACCCAGCCAAGGGATGAGCGATCTCTGGATCTTGTAATTTGATGTTGATTAAGTGACATGACATGGGATTGGGCCTCTAAAGTAACAAACGAATGTGTGAAGAAGAGCTCGAGCCGAAAGAAAATTCGGAGTATTATTCCTGAACGTTGTCCTATCAGAAAGGCAAAGATGCACAGGAGGATATATTTGCATCAAGAGGCGAAGGAGGGACCCTCGGCGACCCGGCGACCACTCCAAAGTAACGAGTGGTGGCGCTTTATACATGCATGTCACGCGTCGCCAAGTCTCGTAATTACTAACTCATACTTATTGAAGTTAAGTATACCCCACAGGGAGGGTCAGCCGCGTCCGAATCGATTTCGATACTTGTGCCGATATTCCTACGACGCGACGCTGTCCTGGTTGTACTCTGACCTAGCCACTGGTGATAACTTGAAGGAGGATCACTGAAGACTTGAAGCTTGAAGACGCGGGGAACTTGGGCGGATCACGACTCGGATCTAGGAGACCGGAATAAAACAAGCACTGTGCACGGAAGGAAGGACGCTAGACGAACGAAGGACAAACGAACGACACTGCCGAACGAACGAACGAACGGATGCCGGTCGACACGACGGGGAAGACGCCCGCGCGGCGCGCGCCGCGGAAGCCGCCAACGGAGGAGGAGCAGAAGGACATCGAGCTGAAGCGGCTGCGCGGTGTGTGTGCTTTCGCGTACCCCATTTCCTCGGTAGCGCGGGCTGGTCTCTTCGTGCTTCAGGGTATCTCGAATTGAAGCGTGCATACCTTGAGGATCGGGGAGACCAGCCCAAGCGGTATCGCCTATCCGATGCGGAGTGCTAATAAAACTTCGTTGGTGGCAGGCGAGCTGTCGTGCGCGGAGTGCCGCAGGCTGAAGCTCAAGTGCGACAAGAACGTGCCGTGCGGGTCGTGTGCGCGCCGCGGGTGCGAGAGTATCTGTCCGTGCGGTGCGTGCCCTCTCGCGTTTTACTCGTCTTATTGTATTCATTGAGAATGCGACAGGCATTTTATCCGCGGGGCAGGGCACACGGTACGACCACCTCTGACATCCCAGTGCCCCGCTAATCCATCCGCTTCCACACGCGCAGATTCATCCTCGCGGACACCGACCAGCTGCACGCGAAGATCGCGGAGATGAGTCAGCGCATCCGGCAGCTCGAGGAGGCGCTCGCGATCCTGCATGCGGTCGTGTCGCACGAGCGGCACCCGCTGCTCACCGTCGACCTGCTGAGCATCAAGTTCGCCGCGGAGGCGCCGAAGAACGCGCCGCCCCCGCGGTCGCCCGAGCAGGACCCCGCGATCGACGCGCTCGGCACGCTCACGCTCGGCGACGCGGGCGAGGTCAAGTACTTTGGCCGCTCGGCGGGCTCGGAGGTGCGTCGCGTTTGTGCTGTCCTCTGTTCCCCATTAACAGGCTCGGCGCAGACGCTCTTGGTGGTGCGTACATGCCATGTCGTATCGAGGATTTGCGCGGCTTGACAATCAATATGTCCGCACGCAGGTCGAGGAAGACTGGACGGACGACGGAGAGGACGACGGCTCGCCGGACGCCGCAGCGGCGCCGCTCATGCCCGACATCGAGGAACTCACGAGCGTGTTCCCCTCAGGGCGCCCTAACGCCGCGACCTTACAGCGATTGCGCGCGCTCCTCCCACCCTACGAGCGCGCCGCCGCGCTCTGCGACGGCTACCTCGCGCACGGCGCGCTCTTCTTCCGCCCGCTCGCGGCCGCGGAGCTGCGCGGCCCATTTCTCTCCAGCGTGTACGCGCCAGAGGACGGCGCCGACGCGCCGCACGCGCTCGCGGCGCTGTTCTTCGTCCTGGCGCTCGGCGCGCTGCTCGACCTGCGGCTCGCGCCGTACAACGGCGAGGCGGAGCGCTACTATGGGCTGGGGCGCGCGGCGCTCGGGCTGCGCGCGGTGTACGACTCGCCGCTGGTGGACACGGTGCAGGCGATCGGGCTGATGGCGACCTATCATAGTCTGGCGGGGAAGAAGTATTCACGGGACAGTGCGGTGCGTCGTTCTCTTCTTTTGTTGTGTGGAGGAGGCTGATTTGTTGCTAGTGGTGCTTGATGAGTATTGCGGCGAAGCTGGCGCAGAGCGTAGTTCTTTGCCTGCTATCTTATGTCTCTTGCTTACTTGCCCGCGTAGATTGGACTCCGTGAGTCGGAGGGAGTGGTGAGATTAGTTACTAATCTCTCCCCGCAGACCGTGATAGCGCCAGATGGCATATGGACCCAAAAACGGTGCAGAAGAGAAGGTAGAGTGTTTCTCTCCGCCACGAATCTTCGCTAAGGATACACAGGACTTTATTCTGGGACATATTCGCTGCAGATGTCTCACATGTAAGGATCGTAACTGCTGCTCTCACACACCCACGAACACCTCCAGCTAGAGCCTCGCCCTCGGCCGCCCGCCATCCATTCACCTCGCCTACGTCGACTGCGAGTACCCCGAAGACGAAGAATGCACGCTCACCGCGCTCGACGAGATCCGCCCCGGGTGTACGTCTCCCTCTCTCCTCCCACCGGACACCCGCTCACCCGCACCCAGTCTGGCGCTCGAAGTACCACTTCGCACGCGACATCTGGATCACGCTCGCGGAGGTGACGCTCACGGCAAAGCCGCCGGGGTACGCGACTGTGCTTGAGCTCGACCGCAAGGTGCGCGAGCTGAGTGTGCCCGACTCGTTCAAGCCATACGCGACGATCGAGGCGGACGGCGACGAGGAGTACTACTCAAGCTCCGCGAGCCTGCGGGGGTTCTACGCGAGCCAGTACCGGACCGTCAGTGCGTGTTTCTTCCTGCCTTCCTTCCTTTGCGCGGGGCACTTGCTGATGAGTGGATGGGTGCACATAGCGATGATCTACCTACACCGCAGCTTCTTCGCGCAAGCGATGCTCGACCACCCCGTGAACCCGCTGCTGAGCCCGTTCGCGACGTCGTTCCTCACCGCATACCGCTCCGCGTCCGTGATCATCAAGGCGACGGCGTACCAGTTCGACCGCTGTGCGGAGATGGCGATGCGCACATGGTTCCTGCTGCACCATACATTCTCTTCCGCGGTGCGTTTCGCTGGCGATCCTTCTATCTATCTATCTCACATATTCTCGCATCTCAGCTCATCGCGGGCACGGTGGTCACCCTGTCGCCCAAGTCGAATATCGCATCGAGCGCGCTGCTCGATCTGGGCCTCGCCGTGGAACTGTTCGAGCGTACTGCGACCCAGTCGCGCCGGGCGAAGATTGCGTCGGTACGCTCGTCCTCCCCCGACTCCCTCGAGCCCCTCACCTATTAATTCCCCGTCGCGCAGGCTGTCTTGCGCAAACTGAAAGAAAAGGCGGTCCGAGCATACACGCAGCACTGCTCCCCAACACTCCCGACCGCGGGCCCCGAGCCCCCGCCCGCGCAGAACGACGACACCGCGGACGAACTGGCGATCTTCGGCGGGCAGACGCGCGTGCTGGCGCTCAAGCACCGGCCGCGGCGGTCCAAGTCTGGGTCCGCGGGCGACGGCGGCCCGTCACCGACCGTCGGCGCACGCGCGGCGGCGGCGGCGTATCCGAGCTACGAACACTTCATGGCGGAGCTGGGGCCCAGGAACCAGATGTTCTCGTGGCCCGACGAGCTCGCGGGCGGCGGCTCTGGGCTCGATCTGGTGCCGCCCATGCCGAATGCGGTGCGTTCTGCTGCGTGTATCCGTTGACTGACTGATTGGTTTGCGCATAGGATGCGTATGGCATGCTGTATTCCCTTGCGGGCGATGGCGACCGCGCTGCACAGATGGTGGGGGATGCCGCGAGCTCCACGGGCGCGATGGTGGAGCTGGGGATGACGAGCGAGTCGGGGATGGACGCGGCGTGGCTCGCTTTCATTCAGCAGTGCGGGGTGACGCTGAATGGGAGCAGCCATGTGGATATGGATGAATCTATTTCCCTTTTTGAGTGAGGGTTATCGGTTTCCGGGGGTCATAGCTCGGGCTGGCCCGAAAGGGCAGGTGGATGTATGATACCATTGCAGATTTGCAGAATAATTCGCGATTTGCTGGGCATGTGTAACATATGTATTAATCGCTAGCAAGCCCCAAGGAGGTGGCAACTTCGTGCCTTCGCGCTTGTCCGGCGCTCCAGTGCTCTGAATCTAATAAATGGGCCGAACAGGAGGATAAACTGCGAACCATAGGATGTCATTTTGCTCATCTGCACCTGAATGAAATGCAGTAGCAGAGCCTGGAGGAGAGGACCAAGTAAAGGCACGTTGAGGCAGCAGAAAGAAGCAAGGCAACTCGTTAGTAGCGTACAAGTAATAAATGGCGTGGTACAGCGTCCGAGAATTATTGCAATTATGTTATGACTGCGACTTGGTCTCTGGCGACGGCGGTGCGGGCGGCGGGACGCCCCACTCGGGCGTACCCTTCGGCCGTGGGACGCGTTTCATGTCCCAGTCCTCCTCGGGCTTCGCCGTCAGACGCTACACACACACATATTCAGCTCAGCCATTATCGAAACGGGGACGCAGCAGACGCACAAAATACTCCTCGCGGATATCGAACCTCTTGCGGTTGTGCTGCAGCTTGAGCTCCTGCTCCTTCGTGACCTAGAGTGCGGCTGAGGGCTGTGCGGAGGTACAGATAACGAGACGCGCGCTCACCTGCTTGACGCGCTGGTCGTGCAGGTCGTACTTGGTCTGCGTGAGCGCAGTGAGGCCGTACGACGCGGCGACCATGAGCAGGATGAAGGGCACGCCGAACAGCAGCGGCTGCTTTTTCACGGCCCTGTTCAGCCGCGACGGATTCAGCGGACGCGACGGGATGACCGTCATGAAGTGTTGTGGCGCTTGCGGCAGTGATGGGGATTCCGGGCCGACCCGGCCAGGGCCAGTCAACGCCCGCTTCTGTATTTGGTTATTGCGTACAAGCGACTGCTGGAGCACGCAGCAATCCCTTTTTTTTGATCCAAGTTGAACGCTTAACGTTGAACTGTTAGCCTGATTCCCGATCGTGCGAGACCTATTCCAGACTCTTATCTCGCATGAAAAAACTTCCAACAAAAAATGCCCTTCAAGCCTGGGTGGCGGGGCCAGAGACGTTAAATGTGCAGTCTAAGAATTAGACCCTTTTAAATACGCGTCCAGCTCAGAGCTGTCGTGGCAACCACGTAAAGAGCCACGTCCTTATGCATATAATTAGAGGTACTCGGTGATTCCCTGCGGAGTTTAAAGGCTTCAGGCAACGTTATTTTATAAAGAGGAGGACTTATGAATGTCGGAAATGTTATCTCCGAATAAAGTCGAAACTGTCGCCGGCAGCCATCGCACGAGCAAGTCCGATGGGACATATTTTTTTCAGACGCGCAGAAGCATTCCACGGAGTTGATATTGGTCGTTCTGACAAGCTGGAATTTGTCAGTCGAACCTTGGTTGAACTAGTATTCAGCCCTCTGAGTGAATCGTAGTTGCCCATCGATTGAATCGCGTATGGAAAAGAAATATCCACTGCTATTCACTACGAGTCCAAATACTAGTACAGTACAAACGTCCTCGCATTACATAGTATCCAGCTATCTATTCCTTATAATTTGTCGCAGTACTGATCCAGGGCAGGAATTTCGGGCTACAATAACGTTTATAAATTCAGCAAAAAGACCGATCATGAGAGGCAAGAGAACGAACACTAAGGCCCTTGCGAACTCGAATCTTCGTGACAAGTTCCTCCATCTTGCTGCCTTTGTCGAGTGGAGCTGAAGCGTCTGCTTCAGTACTGGGGCACACACGAGGAACGGTGAAAGTCATACATCCGTTCATAACCGCCCAGTGATCGAAGACACACTGAGGGAATACCTGCCCACGCGTAACCGCTCTCAAGACATTGGTGAAGCCAAACGATTCGGCCACCGGCAAGTACGCCTTGATAGTAAACATAGAGGTGCCTGGCCGCTGGGTTTCGCTGTCACGATCACTCAAAACCTGCGCGCGCCGCTTATTCAAGCACGCGTAGACATCTCCAACAACCGCCTCGGGACATTGTATTTCGACTGTAAAGAGCACGGGTTAGCTAAATTCTCGATAAGGTAGGGCGAGAAAAAATACTGAGATATATAGGCTCCATAAGCGCTGGCTCGGCAAGAAGACAGGCTGCATTCATCACTCGGCGTGCAGTCGGAATTATTTGCCCTCCTCCCCGGTGGATTGAATCGCCGTGAAGCTGAAGGGGTCACATTTATTACAAAGACGCAACATAAATACTCAGGACTCACCATAACGTCAACCAGATTGAATCTAATGCCCCGCATATTCTCTTCAGCGCACACACCCTCTTTAGCAGTCCACTGCAGACCAGCGATGACTGAATCTTTTATCTCATGGAGATAAGCCACGCCCTTCGTTGCGTCGACGAACAAGTTGGGACCGGTAGTATCAGGCCCAAAAGCCCAGATCTTCCTAGCGTCAGTGATATCCCACCCGTACTCATCCGCTAGGAGACGTGCGCGGATTTTGAAATCGTCTCGGGGATTGACTTTTCCATCCTCGATGGCCTGCGTAAGCTCATCTCCGAGAGGCATGGCTTTCGCATAGAGGCGATTATGCTTATTCTGCGACTTTGAAAGTGCGACGATGGACGATTCCGCTAGTACAGTCTCTCTATACGGGACAACGGGTCTCGAGAACTTGAGCGGCACGCCTGCATGGTCCTCTTCGAGGTCCTGGAGTTTGCCGCATTAAAGCAAGTGACCGACAGAAGATGGACACTCACCTTCATGCATATCTCGATGTGGAGTTCTCCGGCGCCAGCGACGATGTGCTCTCCCGACTCGGCGATCCACGTTTGCACACATGGGTCTGATTTCGAGAGGCGCTTGAGGCCCTCCACGAGCTTGGGCAGATCCGCCGGACTCTTGACCTCGACGGCGACCTGCACGACGGCGGCCACGGAGAAACGCATGACCTGGATATTGTGCGCTGTCTCCGACGTCGTCAGCGTCCCGCTCTTCAGCAAGAACTGGTCGATCCCTACGAGCCCTACGATGTTGCCTGCCGGGCAGTCCTCGAGTGCTTCGACGGTGCGCCCCATCATGAGCACGGTGCGCTGGATGGACTTCACGAACAGATCGTGCTTCTTCCCCGGGACGTAGTTCGGACCCTGGATGCGGACCTTCGGGCCCGCACGCACAGTGCCGGAGAACACACGCCCGAAGGCGTAGAACCGCCCCTTGTCGCTAGTCGGCACCATCTTCGAGACGTAGAGCACCAAGGGCCCATTGGGGTCGCACTTTCGGATCCCGATGGCCGAGTCGTCATCCATGGGCCCCTCATACAGCGTGTCAACACGGTAGGCCTGCGCGGTGGATGCGGAGGGCAGGTGGATCACGATCATTTCGAGGAGGGAGTCCCCGGCGGGGAGGAACCTCTGCATGATGACTTTGAGAAGCCTCTTTCCTTCGAAGTCTCGCTCAGCCGGGTCGAGCTTGATGTCCAGTTTATCGAGTATTTTCGCGAGCGCGACATGGTCGGGGTGATGCATGACGACGTCGAAGATCTTGAAAATGGGCTCGAGCACAAACATGTTGAAGCACCGCTCTAGCGCATTACCGTCCGCGTCCGTGCCGTTGGTCGACCATTTCTTAGTCGCTGCATATTGATCAGTGGCGTGGACCGCGGGGTCAGAGAACAGACGAACCCGGGTTGAAGTAGTTGTCTCCCCAAAGCCGTTTCATCGTCCTGTCTCGGTCGACCCCGAACTTCTTCTCATAGCGCGCGGAAAACTGCCGTAGAGTGAATCCCCAGCCGTGCAGACCGGAGCCAAAGGCGACCGTCCCTTTGTCCGGATAGACTTGAACGTCACCGAGTGCCGCATCGTGGTAGGTGGAAATGATGACGTTGACGCTTTCAATGGTCCGGCAGAATGATTGGTATAGGACTTCCTTCGAGATCTGGAGCTCAAGCAAAGCGCGGTCTACCTTGTTGATAATTACAACGGGCTTGATTCTCTCGCCGAGAGCTTGGCGCAGGACGGTTTCTGTTTGGACACAGACGCCTTCAACTGTATCGACCACAACGAGCGCGCCGTCGGTGACGCGCAGAGCCGCTGTCACTTCGGAGGAGAAATCAACGTGGCCAGGACTCTATAGAATATAATTCCAGAGAGTGCATAAAAGATGGGAAAAATTCGAGCACCAACATCAATTAAGTTGACCAAAAACGAAGCGCCGTCGGTTTTCTGCTTGACGTCTGAGAGTTCATCCTTTCCCATTTCAAAGTACCTTGAATAAGACTTCACTACGGCAGACCACACCCAACCCTTTCGGTGCTTACATCGAGACAGCGGTGGACTTGATCGTGATCCCGCGCTCTTTCTCGTCAGGACGCGTGTCAGTGTATCTGGCAGTCCCAGCGTTGCTATTAGCGATGATTCCAGCCTTGGACACGAGCGAGTCCGTGAGAGTGGATTTTCCGTGGTCAACTGCCAGGAAATGCAACACAATTAGCAATGCGTTGGGTAACCTACAGCGCGCACACCATGCGCGATAACAGTCATATTCCGGATATTCGTCGGGCAGTCCATAAGGCTGCGGACCTCCTCTGCATGCGCCACAAATTGAGCATATATTTTCACGCTAACGGTCGCACTTACCGACGGTGAAGTTTCTGTGGTGCGGATAGACTTAGATTCGAGCTGACGCTGACAAGCAGACACCTCACACCATGGTTGTGCGCGATCCGACAGAGCGTGCGCTATGGAACTAAGAATGCCCAGTATGCAGAGTAAAGATAGCGATTCCGCCTGGATTTCGCGAGTCAGTCATACATACGGAACCGCAGCTTGTTCCGCCGGCAAGTTCCGCATATTTTAAAGTCCGGAGTCGAGTCTTGTTGCTGTCAGCTCCAATCGTTCCTTTCTAATTACTTCTTCCACTCCGGTGTCCTGGATGAACACTGAAACGATTTGTTTGGAATGGCGGCAACACCTGGGGTCGAAGTACAATTGCAAGTAATGTCTCAGGTCTGCATGTTCTCCCAGGACCCACTAGTACTAGTGACATAACAATATCTCTATCCCCTTCCGCTTCTTGAAACACCTCCTACACCAAAAGCACACCGGCCAACATCCCACCAAACGCCGCACTGAGCGCCACAAGTCCCCCGAATCCCGGTCCGGTCGTATGCTGCCATCGCACGCCTCCGCCAGTGCTTTTAGCATCGGATGCCTCTGGGCCTGCGAGCGACGTCGTCCGGTCTGTGGCAAGGCCGCCATTACTCGAAGTGCTCGACGAGGAGTCATACGCAGAACTCAGCGCGCTCGAACTGCAGCCCTCAAATGCCACGAGTCCAGTGATGTACGTCTGCGCATCCGCAAGGCTCATGCTGCACACGGCCCCCGTCAGGCACGCTGTGAGGTTTCCCAGCGGTGGACTGTCGAGCGTGCCGGAGCAGACGCAAAATCCTATGGTCCCGCTGTGGATGATGGTGATGATATGCCAGTCAGTATCGTGCGCGAGCTATACCGGAACATAAGATGAATTCACAAACAGTTCCCGCTGGCGAACTGCGCGTTCGTGTAGGTGCCGAGACAGCTGCCGGGGCAAGACTGGCTGTCCGGGTCGTACTGTGCGGGAGTGGTGTCGGCACGGGTACAGCGCAACGGCCCAAGAAGGAAGGGCAAAACGAATTTCATGTTGACGGTGAGGTATACTGTGAGTGTTCGCGAGGCGGGTTTGTAGCAGCTGGTTCCACTCAAGTACTATTTGTTGCTTAGACGGAGCGTTTGTCTCTGGCTCTCCGGATATCTCGGTGCAACAGCGGCGACCATGAATAGTGTTGGCGGTGTTGCAACTCGGACGTCATGAATCATGATCACTGGCAGTAATGTACGAAATTACTCGCAGACGTCCGAGTGGGTGAGTGGGTGGATTAGAACGCCACCTGAGGCCTATCGAAAGGTAACCAGCAGGGTCAGCTGGGATCGACCATGAAGAGTGGAGTGCGAGGTTCGTGTTTAAAATAGGTCCTGCCTACAATGCTGTACATGTTGATCCGCACCATTGATCCCCGTTGTACTGGGAAACGTAAGCAGCGGGCTTAAAGTGAGCACACACTGATCTCTATGTGTCCAGAGGGGCAGTTCCCTTCCTCAGGGTGAGTTTGTCAAGTGAGCTTTAGCAATGAATTGCATTTTGTTTCTCTTCTTTTTTTTAAAAGCCCTGGCGGGTAGCTAGGTAGGTAGGTAGAATTACACGGCACGGTCTCGCTGGAATCTCCTAGAGTGAATGGTGATACTGCGGGTGCAGCCTTGCAATCTCGAGCAGTGAACTTCCTATTTTCACGTGATTTGTGTTTGCTCACCTCGGCAACTTTCGCCGATTGACCCAAAACTCTTATCTTTGCCAGCAACTACTACTCACGAGCTGAAACAGTGTCTTCTGCCCTCCAGAGCCACTAAGAGTTGAACACAGCTCGACACTATTCCTGAGTGAGCCATTCGGCGGCTGTATCGACTTATAGCCTGTTTACGTGGAAAGTCTGCTAATTTGAGTTGATTTGATACGATTTGTAGGGATCGGTGCCGTGGCCGTATAATACGGTGTACGGATACGGTTATACGGTCACCCATATCCATTCCGTAGAGCCCTCCACTGCTCGTTATATGGTTACGGCCCGTAACCGTGGGTACACTGTATCAACCTGTACATTTTACGGCCGTATACGGTATCATACTGTCACAGTGAAGACCTTTAAGTGTCCACTCTCGGTAAGATGAGAGGGATTGGGTGGTGCTCGTGTAGATCTCGAAGATGATGGAATAAAAGGTTAAACTACAACAGCGTAATGGCTACTCTACTTATACTGTCTAGCGAACCATGTGAACTAATGTAAATATATACTGCAACTACCCGTAACCGCATGTTCTCATTGTCCTGCTTCTTCAACATGTTCTGACGTCATCTCTGACATCATCATGACGTCATCCTTCGGGGCCGGGTTCTGTCATAGCCTTCTTGTCATCCAGCGCTTAGATCTCGAGCGCTTAGATAGGTGTTGGAACAATAAGATTTGCATCTAATCGTGACACATACGGTCCGTAAATACACCCAAAGTGGCCTGATTTCAGCCACTGGGCCGACCCAATGACACCTTAATTGCGAAGTCTGATTTCCCCGGACTTTCCATGTGTGTGAAATGTGGCAGCTTTCCATGTCTTCGCCTCTCGGCATGCCGATCCCTTGCGCATCAATGATTTCATGTGCACACCCATCTGTGCTCATCCCTCCCCAGCCCATGAAACAAACCGAAAGGTCCGAAGCTTATGGGCATAAAAGGTAGGGCAGCTTGAGAGTGAGAGCAGCGCTCCGACGAGCAGTCCTACTCTCTCAGAGTTAATGGCAGAGTCCCCACCCTCTTCTTTGTTTGCGCGCGACCATATTAAAAAAGGTTGTTTTTATCTTTCCGTTGTCATGGCTTGACGGAACTCATATGTCGTCCAGCTCATAATGGCCGTGAGACACGCGGTGTGTTAACAAAAACCACATTGAAAGCAGTTGGCTTTTCGTGGTCATCAACTTTTCGGTTTTTTCTGGGCTCCGCCTTCCTGGTTCTTCCCCTGATTGCATCCGTGGTTTTCCTGACTGTATGCTACCGGTCCTCGCCCCAAATCCTGGATGTCTCTTCTGTTCCTCCGGTCAGTCTCGGCTGCTCGATCTCTCTCTACTGGATGTCGGGGTGTTCCTACATCCGTGAGTGATTCGTACACATAACAAACTGGGGCTAATCCGGTTTAAGTACATCTCTTGCATCCAAATGCATTCAATATTGTCAAATACCAGACTTTCCATACTCCCTGGCGCTATCGTCGCGGCCATGTCTCTCATATGCGACTCGACCGCCTACGTCGAGCATGGCCGGGTGATTAACCATCGCGGAACACCGTCAAAACAGGTAAATTATTAATATTTTCAATGCACATGATTTAATATCTGCCAGCTGGCTCGTCGTCAGATGCATTCACTATCTTTGTTGATGTCACGACTATTGGAACTGTTGCCCTGAGTGAGTGAAACTAGTCATCACATATTGTGAGCTAATTGTTCGTCATGCAGCGGTGGAGCCAACTGCCACAGTGTTGGATATTCGCGAGGCCGTCTGCCATCTGGGAGATGTATCCTGCTGTGACCAAGGACCTATGTACCTCATGGGTCGCTGGCGGCCACTGGCTGGGTCCGAGACGATGTCTGATCTCGGAGTTCATGGTCTTCACCATTTCCTGATGCCGCCTCGGATGTTGGGTGGTGCCAGAGGTATAATTTTCCCGGATTTTCCCCCCGAGCCTGGATATAAATAATCATAATGCCAATATTATAGACTCGACTGTGGTTGTTGACAAGAATGGCTGGGAGCAATGCGCATTAAACCCAGATGGCTCACATAAAATGGCTGAAGATATCGATTTCGGACGAGATCCTGGCGCGGACAACGATGCCGGTAGGGAGATTACGACTGGATTCATCTACTTACTGATCTTCTTTTTAAGGACCATCAACGCGACCCCAGCGGGACAAAAATAAGTGCATGAAGCAAGTCATCCATGAACTTAGCTCCGACGACGACGCTCATGGTGAAAGCCGTGGCAAGAAGTGTAAGCCATGGGCTCGGGCGAGCAGGAAGGGGAAGCAGAAGGAAGGCTCTGATCCTGAGGACACTGCCTGTTCAGATAGTGAAAACAGCGACGAATCGGACAGCGATGCAGATGTTCAAGTGACGCATGAAGAGGTACACATTCAGTTTAAATGTTTAAACTCTACTGATGCATCACATCATGCAGCTAGCCGATGGCCTCCCCACGAAAACTGTGCCCCAGGGTACATCGCATCCGAGCGAGGGGAAGAGGAAGAGGCACAAGAGACAGAAGACAGTGGTATGTTTGGGTTTCTACATCTTAATCGTGGTTTTAAATGTCGTACGCAGAATACGGGAACCTCGACATCAGAGGGATCTTCTAAAATGGCTGCTGCGAAGATAACCCAAGCAGAAGCTGAGGTAGAGGTAATTTCCAGTGTTTAACAATGTTGAATTCCGCTCAATATTTGAAGTCCGAACAAACACGCAATCCCATTTGGCACTTCTTCGAAAACATCATGAAGTCCAACCACGGGCAAAAGGCGATAGAAGGCGACAGATTTTTTCGGTGCTTCCATGGCGAGGGTAAAAAGGTACTCAAAATCTCAAAAGCCATGAAAACCAATTTGAACGGTAAGACGTGTCGTCTCACAAGCTATTTGCATGGCTCATACAGTCAAGGATTAATGGGACACCTGAAGAGTAATTCCCCTGACATGTATCGTTTTTTCGAGATTTTGAAGAGCCAGGGAACTCCTACCAGTGCGGAGGAGCGTGATATTGCCAGTGGCCAAAAGCAATTTGCAACGTGGGAAGAGTTAATCACATTCCTTGATTCAATTGCTGCTGTTGTAGGAACTCATCAGCAAACCCTTCGAGAGTTGTTCACGCGTGCGAGTGAGAAGAGGCTTGTGAGTTCACTGAGTTATCATCCGAATCGTGCTGACAACTAGGCCAGGGAGCATGGGACCAGGAAATATTTGAAAAGCTGCTCGTCGAGTGGTTAGTTGTGTGTGATCAGCCGTTTCAAGAGGTGGAATGACCAGAATTTCGCCGTCTGCTTGAATATGCTCACCACCGCGACTCGGTTCTGAAAATCCCTTCTTCGCGTACTGTGAAACACCGCATAGACAACATGGGGACAACTCTCGAAGTGGAATGAATCATTCTTTGCAGTGAGAATTCTGCTTGCAGTCCCGTTGATTCATACAAACAATCTTGTAGTCACTCGAGGTGAAAATTTACATTTCTTTGGAGTGAAATAAAATTAGCTGATCTTAAGTTTCAGCGGTCCAAACCGCCATTCAAACTTAAGGGCAGCCACGGCCACCCCCACCCACCACCCTCGGACTTAAGTCCCCAGCTCACACTCAAGTTCCCCGTGCGACTTAAGTCCTGCAGGACTTAAGTTCTCGCTCCTGGACTTAAGTTCTCGTTAGACAAAGATAAATTCTGAAATACAATATAGATACAAAATGAAGGCATACCATATACACTAGTACATGATGTTGGTTATATAGCGAAGGTCAGCGAAACAGCGTACGGCAGGCATATGGCAGGTGCCCTCCACGTGCGAGGAGAGGGCGGTTCTGAGCAAGAAATCCCGTGGCGCGTGGACTTGGTCGGAGGTGGGAGCCCAACCTCCCCCCGACGCCGTCGTGTACTAGCAAACTTGGGACAGGCGCAGACGATGTTGTGAGGTTGCATTTCAACAAATGGCACCATCCGAACTCGAGTGCCGTCCGAACTTAAGTCCCGCTAAACCCAAGTGTGTAGAGGCGCGGTGGCTGTGCAACGACGATCAACACGACCACGCCGCCAACACGGTTTTCGAGCATAGGGGGCAGATGGGGGTGACCCAACACACGTCTGGCCGAGAGGTGCTGGTCCCCAGCCGGCTGGGAGCACGAGAAAAGCTTCAAAGTGCCGAAAGGTCGATTCGATGACATAAGACTGCTGCTACCGCTCTAAAAATCCTTGTACACCCTATGTATACCCTAATACATAGTGAATAAACAATAAATATGCTGAGGGATCGTGGTACTCACCATGTCATCCATCCACTTGAAGACCACGTCCCGCCACCCATCGATCTTGGTGACCAGCTCATCGAAGGTGGTGGCTGAGACCCAATCGTGATGTGCGCCTGACTCGGTGCTCTTGAAGATCACCTTCGCGTTGTGCTCCAGGCGCCTGTACATGGCGGCTTGCATCTGAGCGAAAGTCACCGAGCCATTAAGGCCCCCGTTCCGCTGCTCCTCACGATCTGCCAGTCCCGCCCACACAACACTATCACAGCAGAACCTCTCTATCACTCGCATGAGCTCTGCATGCTTGCGTTTGTACTGCTCCAACCAGCGGTACATCTCTGCTTCCGTGCGGAACCACTGTAATCGGTCGCCTAGTACATTGTTAGTATATCACGGATACTAAATAAATATGCAAGATCACTTACTTTCCCTCTCGTACTCAGCCAATTTAGTGTCATCACCCAGATTCTGTCCCCTCATCACACATTCCAGCCAAATCCAGCCATCTGCATTCTTCTTTTTCCCCTTCTGCTTCTGCTTCCCCCTCTGCTTCCCCCGCTGTTGCTTCCCCTCCTTGGACGGCGACATGTCCAAGTCACTGTCCTCGGCCTCCGACACTGACGACTCCACGACTATGTCGTCTGGAGTAATATCCTTGAGACGTTTGGGTGCGTGCTGCGACCTTGTGAAACCTGGAGATATGTCAATGCCAGTCAGAGACTTTGTAGGACGGTGCTACCGTACCTGAGCGCTTCAGCGTCTTAGTACCCGCCAATAACTGTGGTTCGTCCTCGCTATCTTCCTCCCTGTTATTTGAGGATAGCGTCGAAGCCACTGCTGCGCGCGATATCGTCACCCCGCTCTGTAAATACCAAGCCGTCCCATTGAATAACCGTGAGTCCCTCTTCGCACGATGTAAGTGGGTTTCCTTCCTGCATGTGTCCCGGTGGTCCATCGGTGGATAGGGCTCCTCGTCATCCTTCACCATGTGGCCCAAATGGACCAGGGCAGCCTGCGCCCGGTTGTACATCGTGATCTCAAACACCTTCATTAGTTCTGCCTTTTGAAGGTTCCGCTGCGAACGTGTAATCCCAGCCTGGCCCCGGTAATCGAGATCCCTGGCCTTCTTGACGGCGGACAACGACAGAGAGGCCGCTCAGACAGCGAGAATTCCACTGTTGGCCTCACTACACCGCAGCTTGGTTTCTGCCTCCCGCAGCTCCGAGTCCTCATCGTTTGCAACCCGCTGTCCATGCTTCATCCGGTATGATGGGAGTTGGATCGCTGTTAATTCAGGCTCGTCTACGTCAAGCGCGCTGAGCTTGAGACACGTGTATATTTCCCGCTGGCGTTCCCAGAATTTCTTGAGATCGAGATTCAGGGAGTCACATAGTTTGGTGATTGTCTCCCAGGTGTCTTGCAAGGGATGCTCTCAGTGACTTTCCAGCAGCGTGATTACAAGGATTCTGTGTTACAGCCAATTAAAACAGTTTCATGCCCGGATATTTGGAAACTTACTGTTGACGCTCAATGCTCATTCCATCATGAATCCACTCTACCACCGGTGTTCTCGTCTCATGCCCATCTTCACATCTCATTTTCTCTTGTTCTTCGGTGACCATAGCAGCCAGTGTGTTCTCGATGGTGAGTACTAAACCTGATTGGCTCCAAATATACGTTGAATTGAATAAAACCATACCTTTCGTCGCCTCATGCTGGTAGACACTTCGAGGTTTCCCACTCATGCACTTCGTGGTTATTCGCAACATCCTCGCCCAAGCAGTTACTTTGGTGGCATGTTGCCTGCTGAGGTCCTCCACCACAGCCATATGTAGCTCAAAGAGCCGGAGGGTGTCTAGTCGCTCCGCAGCCAGAAGTTCCGCTGTAGAAAAATGAAGTCAGCAATGTCTTTGAACAGACCGACGATGAAGCCTTACCCTGACGCAGTACCTTCCACATGTTCCATGCGTCCATCACAAAGCTGATGATGTCGTGTCGCGCAGCGTCAGTCATTTGACGCGTGGATGAGCCAAGGGGGTTCAGAAACGCCCACAGCATCTCCGCCGTCTCTCCGTGGAAATGACCCCGGCACGCAAAATACACTGCCTGCCAAAAAGACTGACAGTCGAGTCCGTGCCCATTGATATGATCCGCTGGAATCTTGCCTTCCACCTCCGCTAGCAGCGTGTGCAGCCACTCCTCCTCCAGAAAAAATGTGATTGCCCGCTTGACCTGGTTCACGACGAATGAACACCAGCTGTCGTAGCTGAAAACTGTTGGTGTGGCTGTCTCCGGACCGTGAGGTGGTGCCGCTGACAGCTGTATTCCCGTACTTCACTAGTCCCTGGTGGCGAATAGACCCAATATGTGCCTTGCACGGTACTTCCTTGGGTTCTTTATTAGCGGTGAGCAGTAGTAGCGTCAAAATTAACATGCCATGTCTTCCTCCGCGACTACATACTCCTTCGCTATCCTCTCGAACTCCACTTGACTGGGAAAATACATGTTCCCATCCGTGAGGGCTGTGTCGCTGCCGTCGTCACGTTTGAAGAACCGGTTGGCCTTGAAGTTTCCATCTAACGTGTGATGCTGTGAAACAAGGTGTCTGGTACTCCATTAGCATCGTCTCGTCTGGTGTGTAACTCATGTCTGCGACTCACCGAAGATAGCACTTTGCCCTAACAACCAAGGGCATATTCACGCCCCTTTCGGGACAAGCCGCACATAGGACACCAAGAAATACGATAGGCCGATTAGGGTATGGGCGGTCGCCTTCGCTGGGGAGAGGGACATCCAGCCCATGTGCATGCCCACGTCGCATGATAATATCAAGATGTTGATGAAATCGGGTTATCGCGAGGAAATTGATGTATATGTCCTAGAACCGTTTTAGCTCGTTTAAATAAACCCGATTTACTGCTCAACTCACCGGAACTGAGCCCGCAAAGAATGGATCTGCCATCCGCTGCAGAACATGCACAAAATTGTATGCGGAACCCTTCCCTTGGTTGCACTGCTCATGGTAGGACTCGAGGAGGCCCAGTGTATATCCTGTCTTCGGTTCCTTTACGCTGCC
The DNA here is from genome assembly GCA_029204085.1 of Mycena sp. CBHHK59/15. Taxonomy (NCBI): domain Eukaryota; kingdom Fungi; phylum Basidiomycota; class Agaricomycetes; order Agaricales; family Mycenaceae; genus Mycena; species Mycena sp. CBHHK59/15. The sequence continues at coordinate 56,293 of JARGXW010000349.1, forward strand.
GGGGAATATACCCGCCCGCAAGAGTTGCTGAAATTCCGGGGCGCCGCGCTTTCCCTCGGGAGTCGTGCACCGGCAGAACGAAATGGCAGTGGCATGAATGCCGTTCGTCTCCACTAAGGTGAAGGTTTGTGCCAGGTCGGCCTCGGGACACCGATCCCCATAGTGGCTGAGGTTGATGGAAGTATTCTTCAAAACTCGACGGAAGTCGTGTTTCTCGAAGAATTGCTCCTTCGCATTCCAAATCATTGCCCAATGTGTAGGCATCGTCCGGTGTTTGTTCAGCCAGCACTGGGGACACAACAGCTCAGCTTGCAGGCATTCGGTGCACGCGACCTTCCGGAGCCACGAGTCCTTGGCACAAGCGCACAGGGTGAGAAGTTGAGAGTTGTAATGAAGGGATAGAAGGATTTGGAGGAAAATGGATTCCTCTGCCTTGAGTTCGTCCATGTGAGCCACATTCTACACGGATATTAGTTTTAGTGAAGTCTGGTGCGTGAAACATTGAACACACCTGTCATATCTTGGCACCCTTCTCATCGCACGGCGTCGTGGTTTCATACGCGGGGATCGCACCCAGAGCCTCTTCGGTCGCGTCAAAAAACGGTAGGGATTGCGCGTCAGGGGGCATGTTGGGGAGCATGTTGGGTGGCATGTTTGCTGGATTATCGAAGATGGTGGATCGCGGCACACATCCCGCCAAGTTTGTAACGTAGCACTCCTCAGTTCTTGGAGCAGAGGCACCTGTCTACGAGTAAGTCTGTGTGTGAGGACAATGCTCGCCAAGCCGCACCTGTGTGGAAGGTAACTTCGTATGTTGGCACGTTGGTGGCAAGGCGCGCGGTGCTCGGCTCATTGTCGGTGTTGTGGTCACGTCTACGGACCCCAACACGCTTCATGCTTGCGAGGAAGAAGTCGATAAGGGATACTGCAAAGTAGGTGGTGAGTCTCAGTCCACCAGGAGCGGGTACAAAAAAACGGACTTTGATCCGATGCTGAGGGAGCACAAAGGCGCTGGCTTGAAATTTTCTGAGTGCCCCAAGTCGGTGGGTACGTGTTCATACGTGCCGAGCCCTTTCGTCGATGCGTAGGCCAAAGATTGACTGCAATTTGAAGAAATCAATGCCTATCTACAGAGCCCGTTTGACTACGAGAAAATAGACCGTTCGACTACATAAAAGAGACTGTTTTACTACGAGAAAAAAAAGGCTGTGGTTGAAGCACAAAATAAAATAAAAAGAGAGAGACAGGGTGCCGACATGAAAGTCAGGCGGGCTGGCATGAAGTCGAGCCCAAGGATGGTGCAGGCCAACAATGAAGTCGGGCCTGCACCATGTGTGCGCTGTGGGTCTGGGTGGTCTTGTTGTTCATCGTCCGGCGTGGGTTGAGGAAAGAGGGAGGGGGAGGGAGGACGGAGGACGGAGGAAGGATGGAGGAAGGAGAGAAGGGAGGAGGGAGGGAGGAGAGGAGGGAGGAGAGGAGGGAGGAGGGCAGGTCGGAGGAGGGAGAGGAGGGAGGAGAGGAGGGAAAGGAGGGAGGAGGGCAGGTCGGAGGAGGTGGGAGGTGAGAAGACGGATCAAGTTTGGTGTCGCTTGGCAACACCGTCTTAGGGCCAAATTGGGAAATCTTTCGCCTTCGATGTGTCATGAAGGACTTGATTTTCTCTAGCATGCCTGTGAAAATTAAGAGTAAGCTTAAGTATCCAGGCACTAAAGCCTCGACTTTGAGCGTTGTTCAAGTCGTAACATAATGATTATATTTACTCGAAGTTGCACGAAATTACATTTTAGTGGTATCTACACATAGTGTTATCGACTATCATTGAAACTTTTTTTTGGTGTAGAGTTTGACTACGGGAGGCTAGTATAATACATGCATGTAGACGACGACATACGGCGGACAAGAGTAAAATGAACAATACATTACATTACAGCTGACCATCCTCCTTCTCCATGGCATGGTCGAGACGCAATGGGACGATGGCAGGGCAACCAAAGTACTCCCAGAAGGCTTGCGTGTAGTAGCGACAAACGGCGGTCTCCAACTCTTGCATCTGGGATGGGGACCAGGGCAGCCGTTCGGAGACACGGCGAATGATATCAGGGCGAGGCGACTTGGTCGTCCAATCGAGCATTAGAATTGCCGTCTGCCCGGCATAGCGGTGACGCTCTTCCAGCATTGTCGACGCCCAACCGCACTTGCTCATCGCCAGTGGTACCCCAACCAACATATGTCCTGTGAAGCAGCCTTTCACCTCATTCAACCGATCCTTCCCGGACGCCCGTCTGTCCAGAGTGCAAAATTCGAAGCGGAAACTGGTCTCCGCGACTTCCCAAACAATCTCCTGAATCATCTCGAGACTGAACTCGGGCAGTTCCTCATTGGGAACGGGGAAGAGCTCGAAGGAGCCGACGTCGAATGCGTCCAGCGCCGGGCAAAGGACGTTCTCGAGCTTCTCGCTCTGCCGGTATGTTCTGGAGCCAGGCTTGCCACGCTTGGTCAAAAGTCCCTCCAGTATGTCTCGCCATTCCTGCGAGCTGAGGATTAGCGGGTGGTGCTGGGTCAGCATGTAGATGAACCCATCCACAAGGAGCTTCCAGTGTTGAAGGAATTTGCGGCAACGCAGGGGGGACGTGTTGACCAGCAAAGTGGGCTTGGGGAGGACATATCGTTTGTCGCCAAGATTAGATGTGGAGGGGACGACACCTCGATCCACGAGAGCCAGTGAATCGGCCATGCAGGCGATGGATGGCGGCATTTCTGGGATCTGTAGGGCGCTGAATTTGTCCCGCTCAATCTTCGCGGGGCCCTTCGGCTTCGGCGCTTTTTTGGCCGGTGAGTTGGTCGGATCTGTATACCAAGCATCATCAGTAATGTATTTAATAATACCTCTCAACGGAGCACGTACATGGCTTAAAACGTGGCTCCTGCTTACTTGCCTACCCCGGTGGATGGAAACACGGTTGCTGTTGCTGCTGGATATTTGCCGCTGCAACTGGATGCCAAGAAGTGCTGGCAACAGACACGGAATCTGGGGATGGCGAGCGCGAGCGAGTGTCAGCGGGTTCGAAGGTGGTTTCAAAGGGGTCATAATACCACGGTGTATGAGCGGCCACGTGATTGATCGCTGCTATTTTGTGCTCTGTGCTGTTGCCGGTATACAAAACTGGTGGGGCGCCGACGCCGTGTGCGTTGGGATCCGAAAGACCAAACATCGGATTGCGTAAAGCGACGACTGTCCAGATGTTTTCCGAGTCGAAGACCTCGACTGGTCGCAGAAACCAAAACGGCAGACGTGCAGCCCACAGCTGCTGAGCGACCGTCGGCACTGTCGTGAACACGCCAACACATTGCGCCACAGCAGTGCCTGCGGGAGCTGAGGCCAAGTAGTTGTCGATGCGGGGTTTGTAAATGGTCATATAGTTGTATAGGGCATTGAGTTCGAGGAACACGTGTTGCAGGGAGGTGACAAAAAGCATCTTGGAGAAGGTCGTCGGGAGGGTCTGGAGCTGCTCAATCCATATGAGGATGTGCTGGATGAGTTCGCCGAACAGGGGCAAGACGAGCTTTGGGGATGAATTCCGAAGAGCTTTGCACTGCTCGATGAGCTTGTTGATGGGAGGAAGGAATTTCGAAACATAGCTATATTTCAGGCGGCCCAGGCCTCGCGTCACTGCGCTCCCGACCTCAAATTCATCCACCGAGGGGTTCCACCACATCACCTGAAGCTCGGGGCGCGCCCCTCTCTGTGCAATGGCGGGCATATGACAGTAGCGCTGCGTGAACTGCTGAGGCCACAGGGCGGGGTCGTCCGTCCCATAGCGCATGTCCAACCGGAGAAAAACTGCATGAGGGAGTTCGAGAGAAGGAAGGCCAGGGACGTAGTCAGCATTCGAGGTAATGAAATAGTGGCGCCCGCCGATTTCAGCAAAGGCGCCCACTTTGCCGTCAAAGGGCCCTGGCACAGTCTTGGGATCTCGGTTCCTCAGAAAATCAATGCTGTGGGGATGGGGTTGCCTCAGCAAGTGTTGAGCCATGGTTTCCGACGTGAGAAGTCTGGAAAATTAACAAGGATCCGACGTGGTAGTCTGAATCCAAGTCAAGATGACCCGACGTGTGAAGTCTGGGTCTTGGGTGTTGGGTGGATGGGAGGGAGCGAGGGTAGGAGGAGGGATGGGTTCCGGGTCTTTGGTGTTGAGTGGATGAGAGGGAGGGTATGAGGAGGGAGAGGATGGGTGCTGGTGATGGTAGATGGCCGATATGATGCTGTGCTGTGACAAGTAACAGTGTTACTGCCAGCGCATCACCACTCTCCTCCTCCTCCTTCCTCCTCATGCCTTCCTCCCTCCTCTCTCCTCCCTCTTCTCTCCTCTCCTTCCCTCTCCCTACCTCTCACGCCCAACGACGAACATCAAGATCGCCCGGACCCACGACATCTCCTCCTCCCTCCCCCCTCCCTTCCCCTCCCTCTTTCCTCAACCCACGCCCGACAACGAACAACAAGACCACCCGGACCCACGGCGCACACGGTGCAGGCCTGACTTCATTGTCGGCCTGCACCATCCTCAGGCTCAACCTCATGCCAGCCCACCCGACTTTCATGTCGGCACCCTGTCTCTCTCTTTTTATTTGATTTTGTGCTTCAACCACGGCCTTTTTTTGTAGTATCACCACGGTCTTTCTTCGTAGTACAACACTTTGTTCTTTTTTTTTGTAGCTACGTTTTTAGCTTGTAATTGTCTTGCATCAAATCTTTCTGTGTTCTTGAGTTCGAGTGGCGACAGACTCGGCCCACGTTAGCGTGCTTGACGACGTCGCTGTGGTGAAATCGCGTCAAGAGACTGGACACGGCGGTGAAGGCATTGAGGGAGTCACGAGAAGGTGAAGCAGATAGTTTATGAGGTGAGTCACTTGCAGCTCTACACTATCGACAACTACTAATTGTTTGAAGTCTACACTATACGCCACTATTCGTGAATGTAGTCAATTTCTGGTCAATTCGAATATGCCGCTTCTAATTTGTCAAGTCGACAGCACCCCAGAATTTCATTTTCTTCCGTGGGTGCAAGTCCTCCTCCTCCTCGCTATCAGAGATGTCGATAACCCCCAAGAACTTCCTCTTCTTGGGAAGGTGCGGCGTGTCTTCGTTACAGTCGTCGGGGAATTCAATGGGATGCAGGCGCGAACCGACTTGGGGGCGAGCGGCGGGAGAGCTGGATGGAGGCGTGGCCTGAGGGTGGATGGGAGAGCTGGGTGGAGGTGTGGGAAGAGCAACCTGGGCATGACGCCTGCGTGGAGTCTGCACTGCTGACATAGTGGCGCGTGGTGCGGGCACGGGCACGGGTGCGGGCGCACGTACGGGTGTGTGGCATACCCTCTGAAACCCAGGGAGTGGTTGCAAAGCCCTGTCAGGACATCCAGGCCTCCTGCGAGCCGCATGATAGCGCACAACCCAATCGTGCCATGTCTGCTCCGCGGCCTGCAGCACGGCCTTGGCCTCTCTGTTGCGGATGGAGTAGTCGTTGCCCTGTTTCATGAAGTAGGCGTCGTACGCATCACGATACAGCCGCAGCGCATCTTCCGTGGCAGGATCGGGAGGGGCGGTTTCTCGAGTGACAAGTTGCTCGTTGCGCACCTGATGGCGTGTCAGTGGGTGGTGTCGGTGGCAAGATCGGAGTACGCACAAAGTTGGTCTTGATTTTCCCCAGCTTGGTGGAGGTGAATGCTGACCCCATTGCGACACGTAGCTTTATAGGGCGTTCAAACACCTCCGCAAGTTCTTCTGCGGTGAACAGCTCGAGGGCCTTTCGGAGAATAGCGTGGTGGTGGACATTCATTTTGAAATCAGGTCGATTCAACGGGCCGAAGAGACGGCGGGTTTCATGGAACGAGATTACAGTGGGCATGGTGGATTTAGGTATGCTGTGATCTTCAGTTGAAGTATGCAACTTATATAGTCGGTCCGCCTGCCATTCAGTGTTTCCTTTTCAGTGAAATCTCAGGTGAGGAACTGGGATTGCATTATGCCACAATGGACGGTGCTTTGGTATGTGCTTGAGGTAATGCTGCGATCTTGAGCGGGAGTGCTGCAACTTACATATTCATCAGGCAGGCCACATCGAGTATTCCCTTTTCGAGTCGGTGTTTTCTCTTTCCAGCCAGGAACTGGGCCCCAATGAACGTCGCTACTTCAGTTCAACAATGGGTGGCCCTGGTTATTGATCCTGTGTTTATTGACTCGTGAGTGGCACTCCCTTGCATCTTCGTTTCACGCTAGCTTGACTCTCGCCTCCTCAGTCTGGTTTCCACTTTCCCCTACCCCGCACTGACTCGCCACCATGGTGCGAACGAAGACCGCTAAACCCAAAGAAATGTTCAAGGTGTACGTCGCCGCAGATGTCCCCGACATCATGCCATTCCCAGACCTGGTGAGTGTTGCCACCACCAGAGGTGGGGAAGCTGCTGTGCCCAAACTCAACGAATACCAGCAAAGCTGGATCCACGACATTGGGCTCCGCAACGTAGATCTTCCAAACCTGACCGGCAAGGCCGCTGTCGAATTCTACGACCAGGTGAAGACCAAAGCCTTCGACGCCAAGGCATTCCAGCACACGGTGCAGCCCGACGATCGCGTGGAGGAAACTCGCCTCCCCAGGCTTGTCATAGCCTGGAAACTGAAACATCCCAAGAAGAAAGACAACACTGCAGCAGATGACGGCGACACGAGTGAGGAGGAGGAATACGAGGCTGGTCGTGCAGGTCTCTTGCGCGGATACCCTAAGGTAGGGTGGCGATTGGTGAGTACTTCTTCCACTGGTCTCGTTTCAAGCGCGCTTCTGACCAAGGAAATGGGTGATCCAGAAAGTTATCAGTAACAAGTGAACAGCTGTAAATGCCAAACACAAGCTCAAGATGACCAAGAACGACGACGCCGAGGATCAATCCACCCCAGCTGATGCTGCGTCGGCTGCTGCGTTGGCCAAGGTGATTGGTCTCAATGCCTACACCGGTCGCGACAAATTCCGCGAGGATCACCATGATGACATCCACGAATATTCGAAGACTCTACCAGGTGCAATGAATGCCGGTGGCAAGTTTCGTAAAGTGGAGGCCCTGCTGTGGGTGAAAGAGGATCAAGCTTCATGGGAAGCCGTGGCTGCAGCTGACGAGGACGTCGACTGGGTAGAGTAAGTCATTCTGTTGTCCTGTCTTTCACTGTATCTTTCGCTGCTAACACTTGTTCAGACGTCAAAAGCTGGTTGCAGCCAGCTTCAAGCACATGGTCAACAGCCTCAACGCCAGCCGCAAGTTCCGCCCTTTTGTGGCGACCATGCTAATGGGCTGGGTGACTGAAGAGGGACAGGTGAAGATGGATTGGCAAGTTGATATTCACTTTTGATGCTTTGCGTACGACTTACGGTTGGAGCAGGGTTGAGGCCGTTCCCGAGGGTATCCACGTACGCCAATCGTTCGAGACGCAATACGTGAAACTCGTCGAAGAGTGCCTCAACAGCATGTATGTATGGGCAGATAAGCCTCTCAAAGGTAAGACATCAAATCCACACAACGAGCTTTTTTGACCTGCCCATATAGATTATGTGGCTACCATTGAAGATTCCGTGAAGGGTACGCCGCCGGTCTTCCCTCTCGGTGCTGACACCGTGGACGAGATGTCTCCCAAGGACCTGGCGAAGACGGTGACCAGTTTCTTGGTAGACTCGTATCGTGCATCATTTCTATTTAACTAAAAAGCTCATATTATTTACTTCGCCACAGAAGCTGTGTTTGGGAATCAAGAGATACCGTGGGCAGCAATTGCCAGCGAACCTGACGAGTATTACGATGCTGGGAAGTTCCCACTCGGTTTCGCCTTGAACGGGCTGGCTGAGTTGACGCGGAACCAGTTTTATGACTTGGCTACCACATTGGCATTGGGCGCGGGCATGGGGAGTTCGGGATTCTTCCGCAACGCGCTTCCTCCCCCCCCTCCTCCGCCGTCCCCTCCTCGCTCGCCTTCTCCTCCTCCCACGGAGGGGGGCGAGGCGGAGCGTCTGAAGGAGTGCGAGGCGGAGGAGCGTGAGCGGGAGGTGGAGCGTCTCAGGCGCGAGGCAGAGGAGCGCGAGGAGGAGTGCGAGGAGGAGGGTTGCCATGCCGAGGAGGAGGTTCTGCCAGTGCCGAAGAAGACTGGGAGAAAGCGCAAGGCGGATACTCAGCTTGTTCCAGAGGATGCAGGTGCAGCAGGGCGCCCTTCGAGAACGCGTAAAACTACCAAGGTAAACTTTCATTCACTCATCCTTTTGCTTCATCTCATTTAAATTCACAGGAGGCCCAGCTGGAACATGCTGTGAAGTTGGCGACCACAGTTCGCGGGGCTGGGAAACCGAGGTAAGTTTTGTGTTGTGTGTATGGTAGAGGGCAACGGTGCTAATGAATTTCAGGTACGAGTACGTGGAGAGGTCTCCTGTCAAAGGCGCGCGTGGGTCTACAACGGGGTACGAGATTTGCCGGCTTTGAATATGCACCACGGAACTGAAGATAGTTCTTACAGAACTTGAGTTGCACTGGAACTCAAGTCAAGTGGGATGGGAACTGAAGTCGCAAGGGAAACTTAAGTTCGCCTGAGGCTTAAGTACTTTTTCAAATATATAATCCTTTTTTTTGTCTCAAGTTCACAGATCTTAAGTCCACAGATCTTAAGTCCGGGGGTCTTCAGCTCGGCACTTCAATGACTTAAGTTCGGGTCCCCCCACCAACAGAGAGAAATATTACAGTATTACAGTACATGACACGAACTTAAGATATATAGAAACTTAAGTTTGATTGGCGGTTGGGACCGCCTATGTCTTAAGAGGAGCTAATAAATTACTTGCTTTGGATGTGTGGACCTCTTCCAATGGCTACACATTCTTGGCGATAGTGGCCCATTATGTCACAAACGATGGGAAGCTTGGTGAATATCTTCATTGTATATCCCCTCCTCTTGAGCTCACAGCTGAACTCAGAGGAACTTCTCATCGATTTCATCGAACTAATCGGTGAACATTCCGGAGAAAATATGGCAGAAGAGGTATGGATGAGTTTGGATCGCTATGGCTTAACCGGCCGTGTTAGTCAAATTATACTTTGTTTATTTTATTGCAAGTGAACCCTCTCTTTCAGGTCATCGCATTCATGATGGATAATGCAACGAACAATGATACCCTTGTCGAAGTGTTTGAGCAGAGGTGTATCAAGAAGGGCATCAAATTTGCAGCCACGCATTCACGGCTCTGCTGTATGCCTCACACAATTCATCTTGCAGTTCTTCAGGTATGCTGTACTGTATTTGCTGAATCTGTCTCTAACAACATCCTCATGTGTGTGCCTTGTATTGACATGATGTCACGTGCCAGCCGATATAGGCGCGGAAACTCTCTCTTTCTCGCATACCACCACTCAACCGGGTCAATGTCTTGTGCCAGCCGAGGAGCATCGAAATAGTGCTGCAGCTCATCATTCTCGTCGTCATCGTCCGGGCCTTGATCAAAAGCGTCAAAACTCGCGTGGGGAGCTGCAGTACCGGATGTCCCAGCAGTCCCGGGTGCAGTGGCTGAAGACAAAGCTGGATAATTCGCGTCAAAGTACTCGTGAAGCTCATCCTTCTGGGCCTCCAGATATTGTCTAAGGTAGGGATCGCTGGCATAATCTTTCCGAAGTTTCTTGAACTCGTCAATCAGGTCACAATACATGGTGCATGAATTAAAATCTTACTGGGATCTGGAGTATCAAGAATGAACTGGCTAATTGTAGCCCTATATTTCAAGGCGCGATCTTCCACAATAAATATCAGTGACTGTAAACGACGATTTACGTGGACACATACTCATCATTTGGTGTGTCGATGACCAGCGAGTTTTGACATCCAGAATCAACATGTGAATGCCGCTGACAATGTTGGTGGGAGAGAGGAGTTGATACCATTGCCGATGGTGTTGCGGACTGGACCGAACTGCGCGAATGACCTTGCGAAGCTGTGGCAATATTCTTTAGTGCATTCGCTTCCTGTATAATGGGTGCGCACCTTTCAAACAGAACCCTTGATTCCAGGGGGAATTGTCCTGCCTGGTTCATCGTCTTCATCGTCAACTGTGGCTGCATCTTTGTCAAGCTCATCGGACTCGCATGCAGTGGCGACTAAGTCTTGGTACGGTGCGGGTTGGGTCTTTTTATTTTTCGTGCTTTTCTCGACAGCCCCGATTGCTTCAAGGAGCTATACAAGGCACACACATGAGAATGTTGTTAGAGACAGATTCAGCAAATACAGTACAGCATACCTGAAGAACTGCAAGATGAATTGTGTGAGGCATACAGCCGAGCCGTGAATGTGTGGCTGAAAATTTGATGCCCTTCTTGATACACCTCTGCTCAAACACTTCGACAAGGGTATCATTGTTCGTTGCATTATCCATCATGAATGCGATGACCTGAACGAGAGGGTTCACTTGCAATAAAATAAACAAAGTATAATTTGACTTACACTGCCGGTTAAGCCATAGCGATCCAAACTCGTCCATACCTCTTCTGCCATATTTTCTCCAGAATGTTCACCGATTAGTTCGATGAAATCGATGAGAAGTTCCTCTGAGTTCAGCTGTGAGCTCGAGAGGAGGGGATATACAATGAAGATATTCACCGAGCTTCCCATCGTTTGTGACATAATGGGCCACTATCGCCAAGAATGTGTAGCCATTGGAAGAGGTCCACACATCCAAAGAAATGTAAATTTTCACCTCGAGTGACTACAAGATTGTTTGTATGAATCAACGGGACTGCAAGCAGAATTCTCACTGCAAAGAATGATTCATTCCACTTCGAGAGTTGTCCCCATGTTGTCTATGCGGTGTTTCACAGTACGCGAAGAAGGGATTTTCAGAACCGAGTCGCGGTGGTGAGCATATTCAAGCAGACGGCGAAATTCTGGTCATTCCACCTCTTGAAACGGCTGATCACACACAACTAACCACTCGATGAGCAGCTTTTCAAATATTTCCTGGTCCCATGCTCCCTGGCCTAGTTGTCAGCACGATTCGGATGATAACTCAGTGAACTCACAAGCCTCTTCTCACTCGCACGCGTGAACAACTCTCGAAGGGTTTGCTGATGAGTTCCTACAACAGCAGCAATTGAATCAAGGAATGTGATTAACTCTTCCCACGTTGCAAATTGCTTTTGGCCACTGGCAATATCACGCTCCTCCGCACTGGTAGGAGTTCCCTGGCTCTTCAAAATCTCGAAAAAACGATACATGTCAGGGGAATTACTCTTCAGGTGTCCCATTAATCCTTGACTGTATGAGCCATGCAAATAGCTTGTGAGACGACACGTCTTACCGTTCAAATTGGTTTTCATGGCTTTTGAGATTTTGAGTACCTTTTTACCCTCGCCATGGAAGCACCGAAAAAATCTGTCGCCTTCTATCGCCTTTTGCCCGTGGTTGGACTTCATGATGTTTTCGAAGAAGTGCCAAATGGGATTGCGTGTTTGTTCGGACTTCAAATATTGAGCGGAATTCAACATTGTTAAACACTGGAAATTACCTCTACCTCAGCTTCTGCTTGGGTTATCTTCGCAGCAGCCATTTTAGAAGATCCCTCTGATGTCGAGGTTCCCGTATTCTGCGTACGACATTTAAAACCACGATTAAGATGTAGAAACCCAAACATACCACTGTCTTCTGTCTCTTGTGCCTCTTCCTCTTCCCCTCGCTCGGATGCGATGTACCCTGGGGCACAGTTTTCGTGGGGAGGCCATCGGCTAGCTGCATGATGTGATGCATCAGTAGAGTTTAAACATTTAAACTGAATGTGTACCTCTTCATGCGTCACTTGAACATCTGCATCGCTGTCCGATTCGTCGCTGTTTTCACTATCTGAACAGGCAGTGTCCTCAGGATCAGAGCCTTCCTTCTGCTTCCCCTTCCTGCTCGCCCGAGCCCATGGCTTACACTTCTTGCCACGGCTTTCACCATGAGCGTCGTCGTCGGAGCTAAGTTCATGGATGACTTGCTTCATGCACTTATTTTTGTCCCGCTGGGGTCGCGTTGATGGTCCTTAAAAAGAAGATCAGTAAGTAGATGAATCCAGTCGTAATCTCCCTACCGGCATCGTTGTCCGCGCCAGGATCTCGTCCGAAATCGATATCTTCAGCCATTTTATGTGAGCCATCTGGGTTTAATGCGCATTGCTCCCAGCCATTCTTGTCAACAACCACAGTCGAGTCTATAATATTGGCATTATGATTATTTATATCCAGGCTCGGGGGGAAAATCCGGGAAAATTATACCTCTGGCACCACCCAACATCCGAGGCGGCATCAGGAAATGGTGAAGACCATGAACTCCGAGATCAGACATCGTCTCGGACCCAGCCAGTGGCCGCCAGCGACCCATGAGGTACATAGGTCCTTGGTCACAGCAGGATACATCTCCCAGATGGCAGACGGCCTCGCGAATATCCAACACTGTGGCAGTTGGCTCCACCGCTGCATGACGAACAATTAGCTCACAATATGTGACGACTAGTTTCACTCACTCAGGGCAACAGTTCCAATAGTCGTGACATCAACAAAGATAGTGAATGCATCTGACGACGAGCCAGCTGGCAGATATTAAATCATGTGCATTGAAAATATTAATAATTTACCTGTTTTGACGGTGTTCCGCGATGGTTAATCACCCGGCCATGCTCGACGTAGGCGGTCGAGTCGCATATGAGAGACATGGCCGCGACGATAGCGCCAGGGAGTATGGAAAGTCTGGTATTTGACAATATTGAATGCATTTGGATGCAAGAGATGTACTTAAACCGGATTAGCCCCAGTTTGTTATGTGTACGAATCACTCACGGATGTAGGAACACCCCGACATCCAGTAGAGAGAGATCGAGCAGCCGAGACTGACCGGAGGAACAGAAGAGACATCCAGGATTTGGGGCGAGGACCGGTAGCATACAGTCAGGAAAACCACGGATGCAATCAGGGGAAGAACCAGGAATGCGGAGCCCAGAAAAAACCGAAAAGTTGATGACCACGAAAAGCCAACTGCTTTCAATGTGGTTTTTGTTAACACACCGCGTGTCTCACGGCCATTATGAGCTGGACGACATATGAGTTCCGTCAAGCCATGACAACGGAAAGATAAAAACAACCTTTTTTAATATGGTCGCGCGCAAACAAAGAAGAGGGTGGGGACTCTGCCATTAACTCTGAGAGAGTAGGACTGCTCGTCGGAGCGCTGCTCTCACTCTCAAGCTGCCCTACCTTTTATGCCCATAAGCTTCGGACCTTTCGGTTTGTTTCATGGGCTGGGGAGGGATGAGCACAGATGGGTGTGCACATGAAATCATTGATGCGCAAGGGATCGGCATGCCGAGAGGCGAAGACATGGAAAGCTGCCACATTTCACACACATGGAAAGTCCGGGGAAATCAGACTTCGCAATTAAGGTGTCATTGGGTCGGCCCAGTGGCTGAAATCAGGCCACTTTGGGTGTATTTACGGACCGTATGTGTCACGATTAGATGCAAATCTTATTGTTCCAACACCTATCTAAGCGCTCGAGATCTAAGCGCTGGATGACAAGAAGGCTATGACAGAACCCGGCCCCGAAGGATGACGTCATGATGATGTCAGAGATGACGTCAGAACATGTTGAAGAAGCAGGACAATGAGAACATGCGGTTACGGGTAGTTGCAGTATATATTTACATTAGTTCACATGGTTCGCTAGACAGTATAAGTAGAGTAGCCATTACGCTGTTGTAGTTTAACCTTTTATTCCATCATCTTCGAGATCTACACGAGCACCACCCAATCCCTCTCATCTTACCGAGAGTGGACACTTAAAGGTCTTCACTGTGACAGTATGATACCGTATACGGCCGTAAAATGTACAGGTTGATACAGTGTACCCACGGTTACGGGCCGTAACCATATAACGAGCAGTGGAGGGCTCTACGGAATGGATATGGGTGACCGTATAACCGTATCCGTACACCGTATTATACGGCCACGGCACCGATCCCTACAAATCGTATCAAATCAACTCAAATTAGCAGACTTTCCACGTAAACAGGCTATAAGTCGATACAGCCGCCGAATGGCTCACTCAGGAATAGTGTCGAGCTGTGTTCAACTCTTAGTGGCTCTGGAGGGCAGAAGACACTTTGGGTGTATTGACGGACCGTATGATACCGTATATGGCCGTAAAATGTATGGGTTGATACGGTGTACCCACGGTGACAGGCCGTAACTGTATAACGAGCAGCGGAGGGCTCTAAGGAACAGATATGGGTGACCGTATAACCGTATCCATACACCATATTATACGGCCACGGCGCCGATCCCTAAGGGGTATAAAGGGCTTTACATAATCACTCACCTGGGATGAGAGCCAGCATGCTTGCTGATAGTTTTAAGGGTCCTAAATGACTAACTTGGGCGTATTTCGAGGATCTTGAGTGAGAATGGCTAGGGCCTGAAGGCTCGGACAGATGTGGTTCTTGTCACTGGCTCCTAATCCAAATTTGGGCGGAGCTCACGTGACTGATCGGTTCCGGCAGTTACCGAACTTCGCGACATGTTTCTGGTTTTCCAACACCAGTATTCTGGTTCAGGTTTGTCTAAACTACATAGCAAACATGAGAAAGATGCATATGTATAAGTCTGAGGCAAAATATGGCAATTCCAGCTGGGGAATCTCTTGGGAATGTCCCCGCAATTTACCTGCTGAAAATACCATTTTAAAACAGTTTAAAACTATTTCCATACCGTTTCCGTTTGTTTTGTCCAATTTCGCAAACAGAAATGAAATAGTTGGAGCCTTAGCCATGACACTGAGTGTTCACAGTGATTTATGGCTCAGTGATGTGCCTGGCCCTGTGCAATGTCACGGACAGTAATCCTGATATTACAGTTGCAGCCAACATGAACATGCTGTATGGGTGAATCCATGTTGCGGGTCTGTTGCATTAGTTGGGATGGTATGGAAAGCAAGATCACCACTCTCGTTTGATGGCCAGTGATTCCCCAATCAGGCAGTTGGACCCAGAGCACTCCAACACCACCTAGCATAGCATCAACCGCCCTTGATGCCCAATGTCTACTGCTCAGCACCCACGGCGGCCCACCATTCGCCCCCAACATCGATGGGCGCACCCTTTGCCATTGGCTTCAACCTAAGTCGACAATACTGTACTGCAGCCATGTGTATGCAGTGGTCTGTGGCCAACCAATCTTTCCCTCTCCGCAACAACTGCATTCTGTGGTCAAAATGCTGGGGCTGACCTTATTTGCACAAAACTGTGCCCAAGCTCCGTTCTTTCTTACTCTCTTCATGAAATGAAAAAGAACAAGAAAATTCTCCGTGGGTTCAGGGCTGTTGCATTTCTGCTGGGTGTTCTTGGGTGTTCCTCATGGCTCATTGAATTCATGTTATCGCCACAATTCTGAACTCAGTCCAGGCATTTTTGGCATTGAAGATTGACTTTGCTATACCATATCTCCTTAAGTAGAGATGCATGCATGACATTTCCTCTCAACCTTTCGTCTAAGTTTGGCATGACTGAATTGAACCAAATTTCGGGCATCTCGGGCATAGCTGGGGAACCACTTACTTTACTTTATTTTCTCAGTGAGCATCTTTGCCCATTCTTGTGTCAATTTTCTACCTTTTTGCCTCACTCAGTGCTCCTGAGAGATCAGAAAATTCTAACCCAACTCTGCAACTGCCTTACCGGCCACACTAGGTAGTCAGCCACTTGCATAATAGAAGGCTTTGAGATATTTGGCCCTTGTGGGATGGAGCCTGACCTTCGAGGACACTATATGGCAAAATTTGAGATGAAGTGATGTGGTGGACTACGCTTGCGCTGCAACAGCTATTGAGCCTCGCCACCATGCTCCATGCAAAACTTGGCTGCTGTTTTACGGACCTGGGTGCCTTTCTGCAGATCTGGCAGTGCTGCTCTTCCAGTATCAAGCATGTTGGTCTGACCTGGACCACCTCCTCCAATGATCCAGTTTTTTTCCTCCCTCCTCTGCGCTCCTCACCCATCCAGCTCGAGTCACTGCTCATTAAGGAAGCGCGGACTGTCAGCCCCTGGCTGACCCATGTGTTGCCTCTTCTATATCTCATGTCTCCTGGGCTTCTCACTACACACCAATGCGGGGGTCCTTCAGTGGGCAACCCTTGCGCCAGCTCTGTGCACAATTGAAGCACTGGAGCTCTCACCCCGGGTTCGTCTCTGCACCTGTCAAAATACCGTCACTTACCGTGAGCACAGACCACCGAGCCGACAGTCGACCTTTCATTGTTCCCCAGCCTCAGGATTATGCGCATTTCGACGTTTACACAGGATTCATGGCCAAAGGCACTCGAGACCCTCGCGACGATCACAGCCTCGAACCACCTCCGCAAGATCGTCATTTGCAATCCCTTTGTCCTTGAGGGGTTCTGCGAGCAGCTCGACTGCAAATTATCAAGTCTCCCCATACTGCACTTGCCGACTGTTGAGCTTGAGATGCATCTCATCCAGTATGATTGTGCGCTGCCATATCTCCCTCACTTGCACGCAGGAAACATGGCCAGCCTAGTAGGGTGCTGCTGGAGCCTGACTCTCAGGTTCCATGGCTATGCAAAACACAGCCGCCATGGCTGTGCTTTGCCCAGCCACAGTGCCCAGCGACAGCGAGCACAGCCACCAAAAAAAAAGTTGTAGAGCTTGATGTGATCTACCACTTTGTTTAAGTAACCAGAATGATCCCATCACCCGCTGAGATTCATGCTTCACCATCAGTGTGAACTCTGACTTTAGCAACCCAGCGGCCAGAGGGATCCTGAACATGAACACGGAGTACACAATCAACGACCACCGGAAGAGAAACTCCTGAGTCATCATCGATGTCATCTGTGTCTTGGTCTTGCTCGTCCTCAGAACCAACATCCCTGTCGTCATTAATATTGATCCCGATATCGCTGGGAGGAAGTGGCTCGGCACGGGAACCGAGGTGTGCCTTGATTTCCTCTACGAGAATTGTGTCATGCTCAAGATATTTCCGCAAGGCCTTCTGTGTCTCCTGGCTTGTGAGGCATTCATAGGAGAGAGTGTATTCGGGCTTTTCTGGGATGACGCAGAGCTCCCACGACTGCTTGATAATATCACGGCCATCGGGGTGGTGAGCCAGTCATAGAGGTCCACACAGGCGCGAACAGATGCATCACGTAGGACAGGATAAGAGCTCGAAAATTTGATGTTTTCCAGTGTTATACCTTCGTCAATCTGTTGTTGATGGCAGCACACAAGATAGTTGAGCTGAGATTGCCATAGATGATGCTTCGCCACGCGGTTAAGCCCGACATCCTGTGGCTGCAAAAGGCCAGTCAAATTGCCGGGCGCAAAGATCAGGATAATATTGGGGAATTTTTCGAATATGAATGTGCGGAACGGCGGGGCGGTGTGGGTAGGGTAAATGTCGATGTAGAAAATGGCCTTCTGATCCTCGTCCAAATCTGGGTCATCTGCGATAACTTGGGCAATGTATGGCCAGATGACGAATTCTATGAGTTCTTCCATCGTTTTCTCGGTGGAAAAATGACTGGTGGGCTTTTTCTTATTTCCAGCAAATGTGAAATGGAAACCATGCTCTTGAGCTTCATTGTAGCCATCAGCTTTTGCGGTAGGAAGAGATGCTTTGGACAGGCCTGACCAGACCTGCTCGAGTGGCAGGAGTGTGCCAGATGATGTCGTGGCGATGCCCAGAGTATATGCTCGTTTCTCATCGTTACCCGACACGGAAACCTGTTTTGAGCCCCGTACTTCAAAAGTTTGGCTGGTGTTTGGGCGAATGTAGACACCGGTCTGGTCATAGTTAATTAGAAGCTGGGTGGCAAGTGTAAGGAACATGTTGTGCCAATAGAATTATCACGGACCTTAGTAGGAATATCTTGGTGTTTGATCGCATGGGCCAAGCGAAAGAATGTGCGCTCACCAAGTTCCAAAGCATTCTCGGGAATTTTCTTTGCTGCTCGTGTAGCCTTGCGTGTCATCCAGTTGAGTGTGCTGTCCAAAAATTGTCGGACATATGTCTCGGAGCAAGAGAAAGATTCAAGCAGGTGCGGTTGGCATTTGCCAATAATAGCAATCATCACGGACCGTGCGATGTGTATGTTGACCGCACACCCCAATATACGCAATCCTTTGAGTGTTGTTACAACCTCCTCCACAATCTCTGGATACGGCGTAAGGATGCCAGTCCAACAGGTACTGGCAAGAGACCTTCAGTTAGAAATATTGCACAACACAGTGTCCGTAAATATCTTTTCACCCTTCACCATCCATTTCCAAAGGGTCGCACGGTGAAGCTTGTTATTATTGCTAGTGCTGCCGCGAGGTGAGTTCCACCTCACCTCAGACCGTTACCATATATGGCACCTCGAGGTGACATCACCTCGACTCCGCTCGAGTTATCTCCGAGCTCATTGATGCAATTTCCTTTCACAGTCGCAAGAGCTCTGCACACTCCCTGTAATTCCAGCTCTTTGCAGGGCTCCCAAATACTCGATTCTATGTTTACACCCATTTGATGCACCTATTACACCGTAGTGCACGAAAAAATCACGATGATTGCATCAATTCGCACCTCCAAAGCCGTGCAAAGTGGCAGAAGAAAGAGTTCATTAGAAACAGTCAAACACAGGCACGAATTATTATTCTACAAGGTTCCGGCATGCAATTCCAAATTTTGCGAGTGAAATGGGAAGAGAACGCGAAGGACTTATGGCTATGATCGTGTTATGTCGCCTCAACTAAATTTGCTTCAATTTGACCAATTCTTCGATATTTGGGGCCAGAAAAAAAGGTCGGGCGATGTCTGAAGTCATTCTGAACCAACATAGGCTGAACGGTGATTTATATGTGGTGTGTAGAGTGCTCATTGAGAGCAGCACATAGGTGTGGGAGACCAAGCTTCCATTTATGGTCAAGCGACCCGAGGCCCTTGATGTACCTTGAGGTCGGCCGAGGTTGATGGCCCATCACCTCGAGGTATCTCAACCTCACCTCACAGCAGCACTAAATTTATTGCCATTGAAGAGAACTGGGTGAGCCCGATGGAGTTCTTTAATTGTCTGGGCAGCAGACCAGTCACAGCATCGGATTGTAGGCTCGATGATTGCCCAAAGAAATGGGTCAAACCAAAACACTCTCTTGGCCTTTGCCTGGATGGCACCGCCCTGTGTCCCATTCTGATGCTTCTTCCAGCCCTGGGTGGCAGGATGAGACAGTGATGTGACATCGGGGATAGCCTTGCTTCCGTGTGCGAGAGCATCCGCTCCTTGCATCAAGACTGTGCTAGCATTACGTGTCTCCGAGTCTGTATCTTCGCCAGCCTGCTCCTGCTTACGCTTCACACGCAGACGTTGCTGTCTGAAGCGTCCAAGATCGCGCTCATGCTCTCTTTTATTTGCAGCCTTCGCCTTTTGTCCTGCCAACACTGTCTCTCGGTGTTGGGCCCCAGTCTCCTTCGCCTTGGCCCAATAGGCACTGATTTCCCCTGGCTTAGCCTTCTGGAACCCAAGCGTGAGCTGCTTGGGATTCCCAACAACAGTCTTTCTCGATGTCGAGGCAATCAGTGCCGAGGAAGAGGCAGCAACGGGTTTCAAAGGCAAGAGAGGGAAGGTGACTTTTCGGCCTCTGAATCATCGTCAATATTAATGACAGAGGTAGGTTTAATTCTTTTGGGGATGGGTGAGGTATCATTGGTTGCTGTGGTATCAGCGGTGGCCTTGTGCTTCCTGGTGGGTCTTTTTGCACCTGAATCGGTGGCAGCAGTGATGAGCCGCTCCAGCCAAGACTCCTGGAATGTGGTACGTTCGCCAACAGACATATGCTTCACCCTGGTTTTCAGCAATTTCACGAGGGCATTGAGACGGACACCGCACTCGACAAATTCCATTGTCCGGCCCTGGAGGCGAAGGAGGTGAGTCTCAAAAGAGACTTCCAATGCGTGCCCAACCACTGAAAAGTGACCGCCATCCTTCAGAATTTCGGGATCTATCCAAAAATTGTACAAGGAGTTCTGCGGATTGTTGGGCAGGGATTTAGGGAGATTATTTAGAAGTTCATGGAGGTGGTCGATACGGGAGACGAGGGCCTGCGTGGGGCCAGTCACTTTTTTTGCCACTGCAGGTTGAGGAGCTATGGCAGGTAAGGCTCCAACCATTTAGTTTTTATTTGCAGAAACCGGTAAACTAAACGGAAATGGTTTAAAAACAGTTTAACCCGTTTAAAACAGTTTGTAAACAATATTTTGGCAGGGTAATCTGGGATGGGTATATTAGGGTTGTCAAACCATGAATCACAGTCCCCATTGGACCCCAGCCTCTGTCACTAAAATTGCACATTTCCAGTGCCAACAAGAGCAAGACTGAGGTGGCAGGACGAAGGCAGGATCAAGGCAGGACCGTCGGGACGCAAGGCGCGTGATGTGGCAGATATCACCGTGCGCCATCACTCACGTGGATAATTACTAAATTGGGAAGCATGCGCCTCGATCCTGCCAATCGGACATCGTATCCTATTATTTTGGTATTGGTTGCATCTAATGAGGGACTTTTAGGGGGCCTGTGAGTATGGGAGCCCACCATTTGACCTATAGCAGGTTGGAGACCCGTTACAACCATTTAAACCATTTATAAACGGTTTGTTTACTGTTTGTCAGGACCCATAAACTAAACGAAAATAAAAACAGTTTTTACCGTTTGAAAACATTTATAAATGGAAATGCTTGGAGCCTTAATGGCAGGCAGGAATGAGGTAATTTTTTTTGCCACCTTGCACAGTCAAGTTTGCTCAATCAATGTCAAATTTCTCATTGTTCAACAGTTACTATCCTGAGTGACAGTGGGTGGCGCAATGGCTGCCCAAAAGGGTAATTATTAAATTAAAATTCTGGTTGCCTATTCAAGCAACCATAATGCTCACGGGGTTGCCTGTTGCCTAAAAAATAGGCAACGGCCATGTAACGGTCCCGGGGCCGTTGCTACCCTACAACTTGGTACAGTATCTGCAGCCCCGACGGTCTTCGAGCACGGACGCGTTGGGTGAGATTAGGTAATTGTTTGTAACTGGGCAGTCTGCCAAACACGGACCCACCTTCATGCTTGCTCATAACCACGTCGCTCGGGCCTACGTATCAGCTTCAAGTTGCGTCAACTTGTTTTAAATCACTTGCTTTCTGTCTCAGAGTTGCAGCAGAGCACTCTGGACAATTTTCTTTGCTTTTGTCACGCAGCCATCCAGCTGTCATCTGCTAATCACCTTCAGTCTGCATCAGGATCCCCATTGCATTGCGCCGCGGATCACACCTTATGGATTCGTTCCAAAGGCCAGCTTAGCTACCAGGAGACTCGGATTACTTCGCGTACTCGAATTTCTCTGGGATCACGTATTTACTGACTATGCATCGAGGTACTGTGACCTCAATATTCCGTACGATTCATTTTACTAATATCTCTCCGCTTCTCTCTTCCTTTCTCCCTTAATTTCTTCTTCTATCTTATATTTACTTCTCTTGTTGGCCCTTTTCATTTCTCGCACACCCGAGTGGATCCACCTACCAAGAACTAAATACTTCCACAGCGGTATTCCAGCCAGTCTAAAAGGCCAACCCCAGCACGAATCAAACTCTCCAGCTGGCCGGCTTGAATGCGGAGTGCGGGGTGAACTTCACTGGTGCGGATGGCAGGCTCTGAAGGCATACCGAGTGCTGACGCTCGATGCAAACAGCGACGATCAACTCTCCTGTCATAGAGATCACACAGACTGCCATAGATCCTGACCTCCCCACGAATAGTGCACCCAGAGTTGTAGCGCCTGTAGCGTGTGTGGCACTGGCCTTCGCGGTACTCTTGGGACTCCTAGTATAAATTCCGCCAAAAGTGCGCTGGAGAGGTCTCTCCCGAGATCAGTTAATTTCATAATTCTTGGCACGGGTGTTACACCTTTCGATCACATTGGCCTCTCATATCAATTTTGCCCAAAATGGATGTGTTGACGTGTCAACAGTGCTGGTAAGTGTGATGCCCACCGCCGGCGCACTTGTCTTCACAATACTCCTGGGACTGGTGGTATAGATGGTATAAATCCCTCCAAGCACGCGATGCGGAGGTCTTTCCAGGGCTCACTGAATTCACAACCCGGCGCAGCCGCTACGCGCTTCGGGTTCAAGTTGACTCATGGTTACTACATCAGAGGTGCTTTCAGTATTGAACATTGGATGGCAGGAACTTGGAGGCTGATTAATGTATGGGTGAGACACATCTGATGCATCCCGCAGTCCTCCAGATCCACAGCAAGCCCTTACCTCGCGTAGTGAGCTAAAAGGATGAGGTCACAGGTAAACGCACTGCGAACCCCATCACATCCCTGAATCTCGCACACAGCGAACAACCATGCATTCAGGCAGGTGGCCAACTAAGGCATCAATTGCCACTTTCGGTATGTTGCTGGAAGAAAATTTGCTGTGCCTTCAAATTGTCAGCTAAATTCGAGGAAGTTGGCTTAAACCAATCATAGGATGTCTACTGTGTATGTGATACCTCTTGAGCATGATAAGATGCTTACAGCGTGCAGCATTTAATGCTCAATGCTAAGGTGGCCGACTAACCCCTCGCCGATAGTACAGTATACAAGATCTGCATCCCAAACAATGCATTTCCATTTTTGGAGGCTTTCCCCCATCATTCGCATCTCGCACCATCAGTTCTTCTTGGCAGCCTTATTCCTCCTGGGAATGTACATTTATACATGTGGGCCACAATGCGAGCTATCACGCACCACCATAAATCATTATCCCAAATGATGCATGTCCATTTTTGGGGACTTTCCCCCTTCATTTGCATCTCACACCATGAGTTGTTGTTGGTTGCCATATTTCTCTGCACAATATATATTTATACATGCAGCCCACAATACGAGCTATCAAACTCCGACATTGCCCACGATCTTCGGCCCAAACGATGAATTTATATTTTTGGAGTGTTTCCCCATCATTCGCATCTTGCACTACAAGTTCTTGTTGGAAGCCTTATTTCTCTGGGTGATGTACACTTATACATCTGGTCTACAATGAGAGCATCTAACATTGCCAACAATGTATGTGCGCAAGGACCATGGACAACAATCATATAATCCTTATCCGCATCACAGTTCATTGTGCCCCAATATGGCTGCCACCACCGCAACTTGTTGTTATATAAATAATATAATGTACTCCTTACAATCGAGGTGTTTTCTGCATATCCTCGACATCCAGAGCCATTCGTTATCCATGTCCTAGCATATTGGGACATTGGTGGTGAGTTCCCAGTTTCGTAATGAACCCTCGTTCAGTCATTTGTCATGTGAGCGATCCATATTAATGAGTTTATTCATTCCAATAGTACATCATGGCTAAAATCAACCTGTATGAACATGGAGTTCCAAAATGATGTGAATGTCGTTTTTTTTTTTGGCTTGCATCATTCTTTTTCGACGACAAGGGGTGCATTTGGACAGTAGGGAAAGCACTACATTACGACGGTGTGCAGAGTATTTTCTGAGTTATCATTTATGTAGTAATTTACCACCTTTCTCCAATTCACCTGCTTTGCAAGTTGTGATGTCATCTGCCTCAGTGTCTTGGTGTCTTTGGTTCAGGTTTGGGTTGGTTCCAGTTTGGCCGTTGGTGAGCCACGCTGATTGCGATGGGAATTGGCCATGTCAGAAATGTGAGTACTTGATTTGTGATTTATTTTAAGCTTAGTCACTGGCCCACAAGGGCTTCAATTGGTGTGTTGGGAATTTGCAGAGAATCTCCTGAAAAATAAGATGGCTCGTAGCAAGGGGATTTCAGAGTGATAGACTCAGCTTGCTGGTGTTTCTGGGTCAGAAAGAATAGTAGATCTTGGTTCTGTGGGTGGCAGGAACTGAAATGGCTTGACTCATGCTTGCTGTGACTTGCAGTGAAAGTGATGACCTCGAGACTTAGAATTGGAATTGCACCGGAATTTGGTGATTGTCCATGGCAATACAAGGTCTACAGACAAGGCAAAAACCGTCTATTGACTCGGATTTCTGATGGGCCATACAGGAAAATATACTGACTGCCTGCTTCGTTATGTGGCAGAGTCAGGTAGTTGGAACTTGTTTGTTGCAAGTGAAGAGGCGTGGTCCACTCAATAACACCCAATGAAGGGCTTAGGCAGCCATTCGAGGTTTTGCAGGTTATTGCACCACCTGGCTTCAGGAATGCCATACTAGTCAGCGCGAAATAAGCCAGGCATTCACGGTAGGTGCTTGAGTGGAGGAGGACTCTGTGCATCAAGGAGGCATGGCCCCCTTAAAACATGAAGGGAGGGGCTATGTTCATGGGGTGGAGATTGTACAGGTCAATGGATGTCGCTTGCCCACCCAGGTTCGGGACTGCCATTGTGGTCAGCAGGGAATCAGCCATGTGTTTGCCTCTGCACACAGTGATGTACTCACGGAACGTCTTGGGTGTCCTGAAACGTTCTGGAGAATATTCTGAGAAAAATTGCGTGAGTGGTACCTAGGGTCGTGATGACGGATCTACCCAGCTGGATCATCTGCTACCCATCAGAAGGGGTGTGTTATGCATCCTATCCGACATTCTGATGTGATTTGACACACTCTCTGTGTATGGTGTCTGCTGATTAATGTATTTGGCCGTACAATTGTTCTTTTTATTCAACACTTGGAATTGAAATACTGAGCCAGGCGCTTCACATTGAGTGGAACGAACGAACGAACTCAGGACGAGTGTATGGTGTATATCTGCACATTGGCAGACAGCGGACTCCTCACAGGCGCTCATTTATAAAGGCAAAGCAGGACAGGGGCAACATGGCAAGGCACAGGAATGTACAGTGCAGTCTAAATAAATTATGAGCAAGGAATATGTGGATGGGTGGAAGAAAGATGTACCACTGTGCCTATCAGCAAGGATCCTGCTTGATGTTTTGGAAAAACTCGTGCTTTTATTCGATCTAATGCGCTGAAAGCTTCCACAGCATTGCGTGACCTTGCTTGTCAGTTTACCTTCACGGAGAAATGAAGTAACCTTCATTTTGAGCACAGACAGCCAAACATTCAAATCAGGTTGCTGGACCTGGATCTTTTATTTCGGGTGCTTGAAAGTAATTCGAAATGCTTCCAAGGCTTGTATCTTGCGAATGTGGCTTGAGCTGCTTTGCCCACGATCGAGTGAAGACAGCAATGTGTGTGTCTGCCCCTGGCTTCAGGAATGCCGTAATGGTCAGCAGGGAATCAGCTTTGTGTGAATGGTGGTGGTAGTTGCCACCCAACATGTTTGGCAATAAGGTGGCATTATTTGGGCCAATGTGAGGGGAGTGCATGGCCCACCACAATGTCCTTGAAATATCTGGAGAATATTCTGAAAAATTGCCTTGACCATACTGAGGGGATTCCTGACCAATATACTCAGCTGTAGGGTGTTTCCTAGACGGAAAAAATGGGTGATCTTAGTTTGGCATGTGGCTGGAACTGGGAAGTGTCAGTTGGTATGCTGTGTGACTTGCAGTCAAAGCAATGCCTGCGAGGCTTAGATCTGTTATGGCACTGCAAAGAGAGGGCAGCAGAGACTATCACCCTTCATATATGATGTATACTGTGTCTAGTATGATGGACTGACACTGCTAGACACAGTCTGTGTACTGTGTGCCTGCTGATTAATTGATTTGGCCTGAAGAGTGTTTTCCTCCCTCAAGGCTTGGAATTGATACAGCAATTGAAGTGCTTGGTCAGATCTTGGCTATATCTTGTTTTTAAGTGTGGCGAAATTCATGGCTTCATTGGTTTAACATGGTGAAAGCTTTTACAGTGTTACCTGCACTTGCTGGTCTGTTCACCTTCCTTGACTAATCATCTGACACTTGTTTAAGAATTTTGAGCATAGAGGCATTGGGGTGAGATGTTCAAATCGGTTGGCTGGTGCTCTATTGTTTATTTCAGCCTGTCAGAAATAATGCGAAAAGCTTTTGATGCTTGTGTCTCATGCATTTAATTTATGTAGATGATGGAATCTGATAGTTTAGACACTTACATCTTCATTTCCATAGATTTGCCTTCCTGTGGATCATCCCTATCTGTCTTATCCCAGAACCTGGATCCAGGTTCTGTTTTTTTAAGCCTAAAGAAGTCTTTTAAAAAATCAGAACCTGGGTTTAGTAGAGAACCTGGGTTTAGCACAGAACCTGGGTTTTTAGCACAGAACCTGGGTTTTTAGCACAGAACCTGGGTATAATGGACAACCTGGGTCAGAACCTGGGTTTTTGGTACAGAACCTATCTATGTTACACCCAGGATGGGGGGGCGGGGGCATCGAGCACGCTGCAGGCATCGATGGCAGCAACTTGCCACATGCGAGGACAGACTCGCAAGGGTGAAAAACCCCCACAGCCAAAAGTGGGCCACGAAAGGACGACATGGATGGGATGCCCCCATCCTGGGTGTAATAGAGATAGGAGCAAAATCTACCCCAAAGGCGACGAGCGTCTTGATCCCAGTCGTCACAATCCCAGCATTAGTGTTGGCCACGGTGCCACCAAGCTTGCCACACGTAGGCGTGATAACCAGGTGAACACCGTCGTTTGTCTGGTGTGCAAGGGGCACATGTATGTGTCCAAGTGTGAATCATTGCGTACCAGTGGTTTTTCGGACTTCAGTGATCTGCTCAGTTGGACTTTAAGAACTTCTTTCATGTTTGCTTGCAATTGCCACTGCTAACTGAGCATGAGACGCAACCCTTGTAATCGTGGTGGTCCGAAGGAGATGCAAAACATTAGCACTGGCGGCAGGTCTGGTGGACCAAAAGAAAGCAAAGAAAGACAGCAGCCCTGGCAGTGACCCAGTGGCTGTTGCCTGTCACTGTAAGCAAGGCCGTAGTCCAAGACTCCAAGTGACGTGATCCAAGGTTAATCCATTCAGAGAACCAAGTGGTCGTGGTGCACAATTTTGAATGTGAATGTGAAGACATAGCAATTGTCCGAGTTTGACTTATACAACAATGGAGTGAAAGTACAGGCCTGAGCGAACGAATGAAGTGACAAGTGACAAGAGAACAGGGGTGTGCCAATAACAGTCATAGCGCGCTTTGCGGCAGAGCCCACTAACCGGGCACTCAAATTTCTCCATAATCTCCTCCAAATCTTCACAGAGAAGTTTCAAGTTGCTTGCAAACTTTTCTAATAAATATTAAATATGTTTCAAGTTGATGATAGCAAGATGCCCATGATGGTAGATGAGTCTCAGAGTCGCAGTTACTGTAGCAATTTGTAGGGGTGAAACATAACATGTAACGGGGGGGTCCTTTCGTTTCAAAATTTACTGGTTGTAATGCACAACAGTGGGACCTTTTCAATTTGCTGTTACACCACCCAAATTCTGGGGAAACACCTTCAAAACCAGGATTAAGTTACTTGCTCTTGCCTTTCCATTCCTCCCATCTCATTGAATCCCAGTTTTTGAGTCTTGCAATTGCTACCACATTTCCACATCAGTATGGACAGAAACATGAGATGATTCCTAGGGTGCAACATGTAAATTTGAATGCAGATTTATTGATTGATGAATATTATTATCATTGTAAGGACAACAGGGCACATGCACGAGAAGGGAACTGAAGGGGAGAAGGATGGACCAGACATGGCTGCAATACTGTGGCATGATGTACCCTGTGCACACTCATCACGTCCCACAGCATGGCCATGCACCTCCCATGAGCCCCACCCCATCATAACTCCGCCTTGACCGCAACTGCAAGCCTGCTTGCCCTGGTGGACATTCCCACCACCAACACATGACAACAAAACAATCGCGAGGGATCATCCTGCACAGCTGATGCATTGTACCTCCAGGCTTCATCACACTGCCGCCACTATGTCTGTAGTGAGCATGCCTGTGCTTTGCCCAGAGAGGCACATGGCAGCACCATGCGGTGCACATAATCTCAGAACACGGCAACAGGCACTCTCCCCATGCACACGACACACCAGTGCGAGCACTTCTCCAGCAGCACACCAACAGTGCATCCCCACGCTAGCACAAGGACGATGCAGACAAGCATTGTGCGCATACCCCAGTCTTCTCCCATGCACAGGAGAGCCCCGGGGAGAGCAAGCAAGCTCCTCCCCCATCTAAAATGGAAGCACAGCCCTCGCCATGTCTCCCCATCAGAGCTGCTGTTCCTGACAGTCATTGCTAGCAAGGGGTCAAACCCTGCTACAAACGGGCACATCCTGCATACACAGCACCGAGTATGCCGTACCACGAGGTGCGTGTCGTACCCCACATTGAGCACAGCGATGAATGCACTGCAAGCCACACTGCTGTGCGCTGTACCCTGCTACTTGTGTGCAACGAAGATGGTGTTCCCACGAAGCGCTGTACACTTACACTGGGGCAAGTTCCAACAGGCCAACTTGGCCAGGAGCCAAGGCCGCTGTAGGGAGAAGATCTGTTAGCGGACGTAAAAGGAGAGGTGGGGTGAGGAAGGGAAGCCAGGTGGGAGGGGAGATGAGACAGATTCATGCATGCATGAGAAAATGTGTCAATGAACAGATGGGTAGTTGAGTGGATGAAGGGGATGGAGGTGTGGACACGGGCAACGTGGAACTGTGAATGCATGTGTCATTTCCTCGTCTCAAAGACACCAGTGCAAGTGTACATACTCGATCCCAATGCACCTGCCGACGGGCCACAGAATGATCCAGCACGGTCCTCCCCCTCCACACGTCTCTCTGGCACTGTGCCTGCAGCGGAGATCATGTCATGAGAGACACTAAATACTGCCTAGACAGATGCGCCTTTGGGAATAATCAGGATGAAGTGAGAGGGAAAAGAAGTGTGATGATGCGGGGTATTCAGGAGGTGCGGGGGAAAATACTATAATGGAGTAGGAAGAGGGTAGGAAACGGGAACAGGAACAGGAACAAGCACGGGAATAATGAGGAGAAGCTATGGGACACCACGCACTCTCCAGATGCCTAGTAAGTCATCGGAGGAGTGCTGAGCATTAGCTGGGCATAATGTTGGCCAGCACGACCATGGGCAAAGGAGGACTTCCCCAACTGGTCCTCTTCCAAAGGCACCTCCAGCGCTCAGGCAGTGAAGTGGAAATTGTGGTACACAAGATACATTTGAGGCAGAGCTTGAGGATAAAAGTCAGACATGAAATCCTACCAAGAAAAAAGGGGGCAAGGTGCCACACTGTTGTGAGTAGCCAACATTTTCCATATGCATAGTAGGGGAGGAGATTAGAATTTAGATCCCCCTCGCAAGCACTAGGACACCAGCAGCGGATGAGAGGAAGAGAGATGGGGAGTGCCGCCATCGTCTGCCAAACAGTAAACAAATGTGTATATGGAAAGGGGACCGATTCACAGTTCACCGCTCTCCAAATTAATAGGATTGACAAGATGAATGGTCGTCGTGTGGGTTGTCTAGAGTGCAGATAATAGAGGGAGATACGTAATTTACTGAGTCAAGCAAAATTTGTCATCCTGGGAAGTCGGACCCATTGGGTCGTCATCCGAAAGCGGAAAAGAATTTAAAAATGTGCACTGGGGCTCATTCGGATTTCCACAAAATGAGGCATTGTTGGACGGTCTGCAACATCAAGTAGGGGTCCACAGGATAGTGGCCAAATGGACATACATGTTGAACTCATGTAGATGACAATGTTTGTACAGGAATGACACTGCCTGGTCGTGTTTGTCGTGGGAAAAATGCATACTTGAAATAGGGCGCTACAGGACCCACTACCTAAAGTTAGTGGGCATAGGGTGCTACTACCTAAAGTTAGTGGGCACTTGTTTGGCAGCATTTTCCGATAGCACCGCCTCGAGCACTGCCACCATGCCTCTTGATCCAGTATCCGCCACTAAGCAACACTTAGATTAAGAAAGACCCAAACTGGGATGCCAAAAATGTTACAGCAAGCACGCCAGGCCATATCACACAGTTTATAATCCACAAATGTGGTGACAAGGCGAAAGGCTGTGAAGGGAAAAAGGTATGGTTATCATTTGTCTTCAAACATCATGATAATATTTCTTCTGCTAGTATGCAACCACTGTTTCGACTCGCACAGCTCTTACATTTTGGTATCATTCAATACGTCCCAATGAGAGTGTCAGCAAGTGGAGAATTGACACCAAAACCGGGGAATGGTAAGATATAGGTTTATTATAGCCTCACGATATTGACATCATGTCACAGTTTCAGCTTGCCTACACGTTCAAGGCATGTGTCTGAGTTCATGACTGGGCTGGAGAAGACAAAAGCCAAGGCTGGTGAAGTATCTACCTCAGCCTGTGCTCTTTCATTGAGCGACATGCATAATTTGTATGATCTTTGCTTTTGTCCCAATGCAACACCAGCCGAGATGAAATGGGGAATTGTGCGATACGTGAGCACTTAATCCTGAATAATGAAGTGAAACTCACAGGTATTAGACCACCTATCTATTTGCTTGGTTATTACTCTTGTGATTTGAGGAAGTTGTCTGCCTCCAATTTGAGAGCATTAACATGATTCCAGGGACTTGTATGGATCGTTTTGCTTTATCCATCTCCTTGAATGCTAACAGCTTGTTAACTTCTTCAGGGGAATCTTTTGAGGTGCAGCTTTTGACTTGCAAGTCTGCCCAGACCGGTGTTGGGCATGTATGGACTCTGCACGCCAATGACATTGACCCCAAAATATGTCCAGTTCATGCCCTTATTCGCCTCACTGTCATCTACAGTGAAACCGTTGACCTGACTGGCTCATTGTTTCTGAAGGTCAATAAGAACAGTGCAATCCTCCAAGAAACCCCCATTGTATGCATTCATTAGAACCACAAGCTTTAACTGACATGTTTCTATCTAGACAATGGGTGTAATGAGCCGAGCTTTGACCACTGATTTACAAGAGCTTGGCTACAAATCCTGGGCCATGTATGGAACCCATTCATTTCGTTTCGTTGAGGTGGATGCCAGCACTGAATCAAGAACAAGGGCTGGACTGTTGATATGGTTGCTGCATGGGGAGGATGGTCTCAAGTTGAGGCAATAACAATGTTTTGTTACTTTTATTCTCCGAAGGATAACCATGAGTATATGGCTGATTATGATAGAAATGTACCGAAACATCAACACTTGATGTAGTTTAATCTGATACTTCTCCTTGCCTATAGCCCTCCAGATCTCCCATTTGTTCTGTCCATCCCATTTCTGCATCCACAGATCCTCTGAAAATACACCATTGTTCTGATATTCCTCCAACTGCTGCTCAGCATGCAAATCCTTGTCACGATGGGGAATAGCTTGAACAACAAGGCGAAGTGGCCGCAGTTTTTCAACTGCCTCTGTGGATTTGTGCTTTCTTCTGCTGGGGCCAGCATCTGTGGTTGTGAAAAATGAAAAGAACTTCTCTTTATCCCCTTTGAACTTGCTTTCCAGCTCGACTGCCAATCTTTCACACCACATAATTGTCACCTTGATCTTTGCCCACATCGGATTGGTTGCACGGCCTTTTTGTGGTCCATACAACTTCCGGATGTTCACCACCACCCTGCTCTCATGCTGAGCAATAACATCACGAAGATTATCTGCTCTGTTCAGTGCCTCAACAGCAATGCTTCCGCTAGCTAGAATGATTGAGTCCAAAGAAGTTGATGGTTCAACATGGGCTGCCGGGAGTGAAGATGTGGTCAATAGAGAACGTGATGTCGCAGCAGAAGAAAAGGATGCATTGAGATTTGGTGTAGCAGATGATGAAGAAGGGTGGAAAGAAACACCAGTTTGTTGCGATAACACATCAGGAGCAACTGGAAGGTCATCCTATTTATTATGCAGAAATTAGCAAACTATTGGTTCCCAGAAAATTACCATACCGTGATAGATGCTTGAAGCTTGAACAAGGGAGCAATGGAAGCTATATCTCCCTCTTTTGCTGATTCGATCACTGCTTGGATTGTCTCAACATCCATATTATCACGGTTTCCTCCAGGATGCTCTGACTCTGACAATGACCCAGTTGACCCAGTTGATCCTTGGAATGTGATACCTGCCGCACTAGCAAGTGTCTCGTTAATTGCAGATTTAATACTTGGTAGTAATGCATCTGTTGAGATGTGAGTATTTGAATAATATTAACATGCAGACATACGGTGAGGTGCACTAGCTGAAGGTTGCACAGCTGTATCGTCTTCAACAAGTTGGAATGGAATACCAGTCGAGGTTTTTGCTGCCCATTCGGCCCCTAGTGTTCGAAGATGCACCCATTGCATTTTATTTATAGCCTTATCGCGAGGGATTGGGCCAATGCTCGGAGTGACAGGAATATTGGAGAGATCAAGGCCATAGTAGTCTGTGAGCCGGTTTCGTCGGACATCGACCTTGCCTGTTTTGACAAGAGCCTTCTTTCCAGCATTTTTGTTGGCGGCATCAATCCAGAAGTCAAGTTGACTCCCTGAAGCGCTGGTGAGAGACGCGACATCAAGGTCCGTGGGACATGTGGCATCGGCGGAGAGCTGCCAGTGCCACGTGGCACCACTGATGGGAACACCCCGAAAGGGGTGATGGGTTCATTCATGGTTGCGTCGAGGTGGGAAGGACAGAAAGTGGAGGAGGATGTGTCTCAGACATTATTCAGGAGCTATTTGATTATTTATCTCTCTCTCGAGACCTACTGTGTTTCAGGGAGCTGGAGGTCTATTTGATTTACAGATACAGAGAAACTACTATGTAGAAGGGCCATTGATGGCTGGGGGAATTTAATTCTGTCGAGCCATGCATGTACATGCCACACTTGAACTTACTTACTGCTTTTGGCCAGTGGGTGATGCGATGGAGGCAAACCGAGTGGGTGTGTGGGGTCCCAAGCAGGAGCCTCCAGACCAAACAATGCCACACTGTGTCCCGGGACACGATGACATAATCAATTCCCTAAAGCGTGTGTGTCCCACGAGAAAGAAGCGCTTGTGGTGATCCAGCGACGCATCAGCAAACAGATTGGCATACAGTCTGTAATTCTGCCTCTTGCTTTCGAACCACCATCTTGCCGCCACTTGCCACTTTTTTCTCGTCCTCACGCAATCCTCAAGCAGAACCCATCCAGGTTCCAGAATACAGGGTCGGTGCCTTGCTTTCGATCATGGGCGGCTGCCAAGTCTCCTGCACAAAGATTTTTCTTAGATGAGTCTGGACTCTGATACAGCCATGAACTTTGATTGCTCCGAAACATCACCCTAAACACTCTGTTTGTCTTTGCACCCGCCCGCGAGGGAAACTCCACTGTGGTACGCACTTTTCTTTCTCCCTTTTCTATCCCAATATCTTTCCTTCCACGAATGATACTCATTCACACATAGACACTCCCCATCCTGCGCCGGCACGCCAGTAGTGGCTGCCAGCAGGCATCCGGTGACAAGCACGGCTGCCACGTATATGCGAATGAAGCTAAGCCGAGCAAACCATCGCCGGCTGTCATGCGCTCGCGAGGGGGAAGGGGAGGGTGGAGGGGATGATTGGAACGAGGAACAAGTGAATAAGGGAGCCTGGTGAGTCTACTCTTTCATTAGTTCTTCCTGCATCTTTTTCTCTTCCCTTGGTTCATTCTTTTGGCCATGTGGTGGGCTCGAGGGGAGGAATATCGCAGGCAGCTTTCGCTCTTGCAGATCCTGTCCTTGCGGCCCTGCAGCTCACACTGCATGTCAGGCCTCGGTTTGGGTTTGGCTCGCACTTGTCTTTTTTCTTTTCTTCTATCCTCTTTCTTCCAGTCCT
This sequence comes from Mycena sp. CBHHK59/15, assembly GCA_029204085.1. NCBI lineage: Eukaryota > Fungi > Basidiomycota > Agaricomycetes > Agaricales > Mycenaceae > Mycena > Mycena sp. CBHHK59/15. Next base: position 90,170 of record JARGXW010000349.1, read on the forward strand.
CTTATACTCACATCACCCATCCTCCCTCAACTCCACTGACTTGGAATCTCCTGCATGCACGCCCTCCTGCCGCCTACCACATGCTTGCATATGCCGCCGGCATCTAGGTATGGGACATGTGTTGCGCACCCCTCGACAACCAAGGCCCACTCGTCTTCTTTGCTGGTCGATATCTGCGCACTTCAGCAACCCGTGCCCCACGATTATCATCATCCACACCAAGCGCCGGCTCTCTCGATGATCGCCAAGGGAGGGCACCAATGCGGAGAAAAGTCTGAGAGGTGAATATACGTGCGTCTCCAAATACCTCTTGTCTTCCACCATCCTCTGACATTCTCTGTCTCCAACTCCATCCCTTCCCTTCTATTCAACTGTTTGCACCTCCTCACACACCCATTGGTGTTGCGAAATCCAAGCAAAGAGCACAGTGATGGCCCGAAGTTGCTCTTCCATGCACTTCTTGCGAATCGTGTTTTCAGTCCAAGGCTCTCATGTCTGCATAGAAGCACACATGGACGTATTGCATTGGATCACTTGCCCCTCGGTGAGTACACACTATTTACCTCCGTTTCGTGTCCCCTTTGTCTCTAGTGTTTCTGGGTCGCTCAGTGTGCACGAGAACTTTCCAAACGACTTGAGTCGCCGGTCTGACATTTTCCCGCCCACACTCATCCTAGCTATCTAATGCCAGAATGTGGCACCACATTCTGGGATTAAAGAGACAGGGTTGATTGGCATCAAGGCGACAAAAAGGGAAAAACCGTACCAACAAGCACAACCAACTCGAGCCAGAGTCGAACCTACGACTTCCGCCTAAAATGGAAGGCTACCGTATTCAGAGTGGGCTTGCCACCGAGTTGATACTGGGCTTGATCTCAACCTACCCTGGGCAAAGATATGCCCCCAGAATGAGAGCAGTGGCCAATGATAGAAAAAACCATGCATGATCTCTAGACACTCAAAATTTGACTGGATGTCAGCGTTGCGGCGTGAATACTACAAAGAGAAAGGATATGTCAATCTGGACCACGGGCACTCAATGCAAAAACTCAAAGGAAATAAAAATCCACTCGTCCAAAGTATGGCTCAGGCCCGAGTCGAATGGGCATCCTCTGTTGAAAGGTCTCCAATCAGCTAAGCCAAGAGGTGAGGAAGCGGACCATCTGCCACCAAGTCGATACACACCTCGAGAAGAGTCTGAATTTGAAGATACTGGAAGAAATCACTGCATCGCATAATGGACTTCGTTGCAGTCGTATCGATGGAGTGCAGATCCACCACGGTCCACGCAGCATCTTTGGAAGTGAGGATGTCGAGGTGGGTGTTGGACTGGCAGTCCCTGGTGCTGACGGAAGTCCGGGGACAGCAGAAGACATTGATGCTTTGTCCCAGATCTAGGAACATGTAGTCTCCTGGAACAATCTGGATACAAAGCACCTCGAGCAAGGGGAGCAGGTAAGGGAATCAAGTTGTGAGTCACATGTAATCTCCATCAGCTCCCTGGCCTGTATATTGGCACTCACCCCACAATCATCCCTAAGGTGTTGGGGTAACGTTCAGAACACATCTACAGCCAGGAAGATCGTGTTTGGCACCAAAGTTGTCCGTCGTGAACGCCGTCGTCGTAACGTCCACTCACAGATCGAATGAATGTATGCCTTGTGCCAAAGATCCACCGGCAGCCATCAAACGAGATTCAGGACCGAGTCTTGTTGCCACACCGCATTCAGGGCAGGCAAGGTTACTTGTGTGTGGGCCAGTGCCGCTAGGTCGCGGGCGTTCTCGCTGGGATCCGGCTGAGGGCAGACACAATCAACAGCCATCTGCGACCTCCAGAATTTTCGGGGCATGACTCACCGAGGCAGAGGTTTTGTGAAAATGAGTTGAATAGGTGAGATGACTTGCAACAAAAAGCTTGTCAACGGGTGCTGGGCAATGGGCCGACCGACGAGTGAAAAAGTGGGCATTGTGGTCAAATTGTGGTGGAATAACACCTGATCACGGATCATATGACTCCTTTCGCGTCGTGTTGAATGTCAAAACACAACCACACAAAGTTTAAATTTGGCAGCCCATGCCGGAGAAGTCAGTCGAGCTGGCAGCATTTTAAATCAAGCTGGTCTAGGGGTGATATAACAACTCGGTGGTGAATCACCTGCATCTGCAATTCTTGACAACTCCAGCTGAAATGTTTCGTATTCAGTAGAAGGAGCCCGTTCGATTCGGGCCTGAGTCATTGCGGGTGATCGAGATATTTTTTGTTATGCTTAGTACCCCCAGGCCCCGTTTTTTGTCATCAAAACATTGTTCTGGATGGGGCTCAGGAATGAAGGGCACAAGTTGCTGGCGCCGGACAAATGCTAGAGCTTGGCTTCCTACGATTATCAGCAAGGCTTTCTGCGTAACAATAAGAGTTCTCTTTCTTTCTTCCTGTTTGTAGACAAGAGGTTCCAAACATGCCGATGTGAAAAGCACTCAGTGACCATTCTGAGGAGCACTTCAATGGACTCCAGAAGGTCGGTGTCGCAGTAGCGAGTTCGGGTCTGGTAGACAGAATTGATGGGTCGGCCGTCCGGATACGGGGTGTACGGATGAAGTAGAAAGGAGACAAATAGGTCCCAGAAAGTCGTAGATGCGTGAAATAGAAAACGGGTGTGATTCGGGGAAAGTGCCTTGCGGGCGTGAGGTACGAGTGCACGGTAGAAAGGACTCGAGATAGGGAATATCTGGGGCTCGGGTGGATGCTGTTCACTGGTGACGTGCCCACGGTGGGACACTCAAGTCACTGGTCGCGTCGATTGTGGTGGTTTTAGCGTAAGGGGAGTATATTTGGCCATATGTACGTACAAAACAAATACACGGTCCGAAGACCGGAGTATCGTAAGGTACGTACAGGGGTAACGGAATAGGGGATGACGACCTGCGGTCCAACCCACCCTTCCACATCGGTTGCACCACTGGCTGGAAATGGATTCATCACGCTCAGCAGTTGCTGGTTAATTGGTAGGGTAGGAGAACAGAGGTCTCCTTCTGAACTGGAATTTGCACAAAGATTACTGGATATTAGAGAGTTTGCATGAAGGCATTGGAGCCATAGATGGCATTTTGGCTGTGCGCAACCAGTTGGCTCCACAGCCAAAATATAATGTAAATACCTCATGTATTGAAAATGTAGGAAGAGAACACATACAACATTGGAAACACATCGCATTGTTAACACAAAATAAATCACTCTTGCTTACTCTTCTTCATCTCCACAGAAAGAGCAAGATCTGAGTGCAATTATAAGTCTATGACATTCATTCCCCTCAAATTCTGCTATAATCCGTCGAATTCTGGCAGATGCCCATGGGAATTTAGTGAAAAGTTGAGTGTGTCTACGGCAAAACCTATTGGAAAATTATACCCTTCAAAACAAAAAAAAGAGAGATCAAATTTATTAGCTTGAACACTGATGCACGGCCTAGACTGGCTTCTGGTACCTGTCATGAACAGTTCTTTTATCTTATCTTATCACTAGTTATTCCATATTTATCTCATAGTTATGTAGTCACATGGACATCCTAGTATAGTAGATACTGCTGTTGTACAGCTCTGCTGTCAACAGACACAGCCAGACAAGCTGTACAAAGCTGTATACTGTGCAGAGCTGTGCAATGCTGTAGGACTGTGCATTGCTGTGATGCATTGCTGTAGCACTGCCTAAAGCTGTAGAGACTAGTAGTATGTATACCTGCCTGTAGTAGTGTAGTTCCCCAGTCTTGAGCTGGTCATATCTCCACTAGCAATACAGTGCTCATTCTCCTCCTCTATTCCTCACTCATCCTCAGAGCAAGTGTTCAGCCTGGGGCCTTCTGCACTTCTATAGTGTGTTGGCTAGTGTGCCTGACAGTACCCTAGCCATGCGGATCTTGCTCTTGGTCTAAACTTCCGGATACTCTGCCTCCTGCAACTATTTCAATCTGCTGTCTGGTATTGGAAAGTCTGGGTCTTTTCCCCTTGCATCCTTGCCATGGTCATGATCATCTAAGTGATTCAAGTCGATATCCATCTTCGTTCGACGTTCGATCGCAAGAGTGGTTCATCATTCTACCCTCCGATGTTTCTCTTGTGCTTACAAAGTGCTCATTCTCTATCAGGTTTCCAGTGCCCCCACCTCATTTCCATTTTGTACCGGGAATACTCTATTTTTGCCAGACCCCCTTTCTCGGTTTCCCACCAAGTCTCACGGTGATACATTCCCCATGAGACAGCATTCCATCACTCATGTGCAAATTCATAATTCCTCGCAATCGTAACCTGGCGACTCCTGCACTGCGAAATCAACTTTTTGAACCTCTTCGTACTACCATTGATGTGGATTTGGTTGCCTGAGCACTCCAGCTGTATCAGCAGACCCATCAGGGTTTCTCACAGCCTGCCCCATCCTGACTTGATGTCGCTGCCATCTATCAGTTTTTTGTTTCATCCTCCTTCAACATTTGAATTCAACACCAAACTCTACTGCTGCTCCAGAAACTTCCAGCCGATGTAAGTGATATCTTCTGCTGCGTTGCTAAAGGATTGTTCGTCTCATCCAATCTAATTTCCTCTATTGGGCTATAGAGTAAGACACATGTTGGCCTCAGATCGCGACAACCAGTACTCCAGGGCTTGAGAACTGTCGTCTGCTGGAGGGCCTTTTAAGTATCACCATGACGAAATGAACGACCTACAGCCATTTGCTTGAGTCCATGAAAACACGAATTTTGTTTGTTCATGGGATCACGTGGCCGATACCGTGGGCCCCGAGGCAGTGCAGAAGTCGAGATTCAGGCTAGGAGGGCATAGGCATGTTTAGTCTGTAGTCAACCACGCCACTGATGCACGGTGGCCTGCTTATTACAAATTGTCGGGGTTTGAATTGTTCCAGCTGGCATTTAGCACTTGCAGCACCTCTACCCACATACTTCTGGAGGGAAAATGTCTTATAATTGAAATATAAAGTAATCTGTCTCTTCAGAATGTGAGCCTGGGAGCTACTTCCATCGAAATCTACATCTCGCTGTTTTGCCGCTGCCGACCCATCAAAATTCGGCATCGTTGTTCTTCAAGTTTCTCACTGAGTGTTGGCAGAAGAAGTTGATCATTTTGGATTCCTGAACACAGAGATCAAGTCAGAAGAACAAAAAACACGTTCCTGGCCTGTTGTCGACACAAAAGAAATTTGTGATTGGTAATAAGCAGGCCAGTGATCACTCGATCGAGGTTATCAACAGACTACAACATGCGAGGTACGAGCTTTTCTGTTGTAGTGTCTGTCTACGAGAGACTAAGGCACATTATTATGCGCTCCAGGAAGATGTTATATCCATGCAGCCTCCCTCGGTTGACCGACTTCCTTCCGGCCATTCCGGTCACCTCTGGTCATCCCTAGGCTCCGGTCATTGACCGGAGCCACCCGGTCATCCGGACGAATCGGGTTTTTACGCAATGAAGGATTACTGAGCGTTTCCCGTTTATCCGTCTTCTTGTCTTCTTTCTTATTGTCCTACGACTTCCCATCAGTCCACCTGACTTGTCTTATTGTCAAGAACCACCCTCCTTCCTATTTGGGAATACAATTAGCTACTTAGTATATATATCACTTTAATACGTCTTGTACATCAGATTGATAATTAACGTTGCTTGGCTTTTCTCCTTGCACTGAGTCACCCTTGCATTCGCTACTCCCCTCCGGTACTCCGACTCCGGTCCCCTCCTCGGATTACCTGCCGGTCAAGGTAGTCACTCACCCTTACCTTCCTGTGGTGTTGTGATCCCTTCGTATACAGCCCCAGAGATTTTCCGGTCCTCCGATCCTCCGGTCTCTCCGGACTGAAGTTCATCGGCTCGGTATATAACAGTATTATCAATCTCACTACTCTGACTGGCAATGTCTCGCTTCCCTAATCCCAATCTCCCCAACACGGAACAAATCAACCGTGCAGACTCTGGCCGGTCTGAAAGGGATCCTCGTCGAGAATCCCGTATGTTCGACCAGATTGTTCCGCTATCTACTCCGGTCCAGGTTCTCGGACCCTTAATGTATCCAGGACACCCAGTCTCTCCGACGCTTCGCTATGGCCCGCAATTCTCTCGGGCTGCACCTGCTCCACCAGTATCTTTTCCGGCAAACACTCCGGGGTTGGTTCTTAATCCCCGGACACCTGAAAACCCGGTGAGGTACCCTGTCTCCCCTCATCCACGTGGCGCTGCAGCACACAGTGCATCCCCCATCGAGGGACCTCGTTTTGTTGAGGTCCCTGAGGACATCCAAGAGGCTCCGGAGGATTCCGGACAAACCGGCCGTCATCGTGCCGGAAGCCTTCATTTATCTCATGATGATCCTCCCGCTGATCGCGAATCGACTCCCTCTCAGAACGAGGGAGACGGTGATGGCGGTGGTGGAGGTAGTGGTGGAGGTGGTGGCGATGGCGGTCCACCAGTTGTTCCACCCAGAGGTCCACCTGGAGGTCCTCCCGAAGGTCCACCCGGAGGTCCACCCGGAGGTCCACCCGGAGGTCCACCTGGCCCTCCCGGTGGTGCCGATGCTCCGGCTGAGCCGGACCCGGATCCTGACCGCACCTTATTCGTGGATACTCTCCGGACCTTCCGGGAAGCGGTCAACCTTTTCACTGCTCGTCCCCCAGCTCCTCCTCCTCGTTCCAGCCGATCCAATCTCCGAAATCCGGACACCTTCGATGGATCGGACCCGGCAAAACTCTCGTCCTTCCTCACCCAGTGCTATTTGCACTTCGCAGAGCGCCCTCAGGATTTTCCAGAGGACGATGATCGTATTCTGTACATCATTTCGTACCTCCGGGGCAGCGCTCAGCAGTGGTTTTCCCCCAACCTGTACGACCCGACCATCATTCCGGCCTGGGACGGCAATTTTGCCGTCTTCATTCAGGAACTTACCCTGAACTTCGGGCCGCACGATCCGGTTGGGGATGCGGAGGACAAGATTCGCGCTTGCCGGATGAAATCCGGTGACCGGATCACCACTTACATCATCGAGTTCGACTTCCTCTCGGTTCTCACCCGGTGGAGCGATAATGCTCTCCGGTATCAGTTCTATGAGGGACTTCCCCGTCGCATCAAGGATGACATGGTCCATCACAACTATGTCAACAACCTCGATGGAGTGAAGATGGTCGCACGCATCATCGATGGCCGGTACTGGAAACGCGAGTCGGAGAAGCTCCGAGAGCGTGACCGGGAGAAACCTTCCGGTCCCGGCGGCGGCAACGCTGCCGGTGGTCAATCCGGCAACCCGAAATCCGGCAACAGGGGCTCCGGTAAGAGTCCCAACGCGAAATCCTCGAACGCTCCTGTGTCCACTCCCGACTCCGGCAATCCCGGCCACTCCGGCAATAATGCCGGACGTGCCGGAGGCAAGGGTAAGGGCAAGTCCAAGTCAACCGATGCGGCACCTTCCCCTCGCCCCTACGCCGACAAACTCGATGCCAGCGGGAAGATCAAGCAGGACGAAAGGGAGCGCCGCCGGAAGAACAACCTCTGCATGTACTGCGGAGGCAAGGGTCACACCGCTGACAACTGTCAGAAGCGCCCCGGGCCGGCTAACGCTAAAGCTGCCCAGGCCTCGACCCCCGGTAATGCAACTTCGGCTCCGGCGGCTCCGGCTGCCCCGGCCGCCGCTGCAGAGTCAAAAAATTGATCAGCAGCTCGGAACCCTCCGCACCTGGTCCGAGTTGCGTTGACTCCCGGGTGCTTACCGAGGTTCGCCTCAACGCTTCCGCTCTCTTAATTAACGCCCTTTATGTCTTTCTCGATATATCTCCTCTCCGGCCGGACATTTCCGAGCCGGAATTATGTTCAACAATCTCTCCGTCTCTCCTCTCTCGAGTAGTCGCGGGATTCAACTCCCGTGTACGTGCGCTTGTTGATTCCGGTTCATCTCATTGTTTTATATCTTTGAAAATGTGCGAATCGAATGGCTTTTCTACGTACGCGGTGAAACCGGTTCGACTCCGGTATCTCGACGGCTCCTCTTCCATCATTGACCGGATGCTCCGGCTACTCCTCCGGTTTCCTTCTGGCGAAGTTCAATATATGGACTTCTTCGTCACCCGTCTCGATTCACCGTGCGACCTGGTTTTGGGATATAATTGGCTCAACCGCATTAATCCGTTGATTAACTGGAATGAAGCCACTATCGCTTTCCGGCCCGGTCCCCCGGGGGAATCTCTGTCGACAACCCGGATACAATTCCGGGATCTGCTTCGGTAGTTCCGGCTACGGACGGGGCGCCTCCGGCTCACAATGACCCGGGCATGGCGCCTACACCGACTCCGACGATTCCGCCACTTCCTGCTCCTTCCATGGAGACTCCTGCTCCTTCTATGGAGATTCCCGAGGCCTCCGTGCCTCCTCCGTTCACCACTCGCCCGCTTGTTTCTCTCGTGTCTGCTGCGGCTTACTGCTCCATCATTAGAGACAAGGATTGTTGTCAATATACGCTGCGCGCCACTCCCTCGGAAGAAGCCCGTTCTCGGTTTGCTTCCACCTCCTCTCCGGACCTCTCCGGTTTACCTCCGGAATATCATGAGTTCGCTGACGTGTTCTCCGAGCAGGAAGCCAACAATCTTCCTCCTCATCGAGAATTCGATCTTAAAATCGAGCTTATGGACGGCGAGGAGCCTCCGGTCGGTCACGTCTATTCCCTTTCGCCCTCCGAGCTCGCTGCCCTCCGGGACTTCATTGATAAGAACTTAAAGTCGGGATTTATATACCCGACCCGTTCAAGTCATGGAGCGCCTATTCTCTTCGTTAAGAAGAAGGACGGTAGCCTCCGACTGTGCGTAGACTACCGGGGGCTTAATCGGATCACGAAGAAGGATCGTTATCCTCTTCCACTCATTGCCGATCTCCTCGATGCTCCCGGGAAGGCTCGCATATATACAAAACTTGATCTCCGTCATGCTTACCATCTTCTCCGGGTCGCTCCGGGTGACGAGCCTAAAACGGCCTTTCGTTCTCGCTATGGGTCCTTCGAATTCCGGGTTGTTCCGGAAGGTCTTACCAACGCTCCGGCTGCTTTTCAGCGCTTCCTGAACAGTTTGTTCGCGGATCTGTTGGACGTATACGTTATCATTTACTTAGATGATATACTGATCTATTCCGATGATCCGTCCCAACATTCCGAACACGTCCGGGAGGTCCTCCGCCGGCTGCGAAAGGCCGGACTCTTCTGCAAACTCTCCAAATGCGAGTTCAGCGTCACCACCTGTGAATATCTCGGCTACATCCTTTCGCCCGACGGCTTCCGGATGGCTCCGGACAAAATCTCGGCCATCGTCGATTGGCCGGCGCCCCGGAAGGTGAAGGACATCCAGTCTTTCCTTGGGTTTTGTAATTTCTATCGGCGTTTTATATGGAACTACTCGGCGATTACAGTTCCCCTTACTCGCCTCACCGTTCCAACGTCCGATGGGATTGGTCTCTGGCTTGCAAACTCGCATTCGACACCCTCAAGCATGCATTCACGGAAGCTCCGGTACTTTCGCACTGGATTCCGGATCGACAACTCACCGTCGAGACGGACGCTTCCGACTACGCCATCGCCTCTATACTCTCCATTGTTGGAGACGACGGCGAAATCCACCCCGTTGCGTTCCGGTCCCGGACACTTGGTCCGGCCGAACTCAACTACGACACGCACGACAAAGAACTCCTAGCCATCTTCGACGCCTTCACCCAATGGCGGCATTACCTTGAAGGCCGGCGTTTCCGGTCGACGTTGTCACCGACCACAAGAATCTGGAATACTTCGCGACGACTAAAATCCTTACTCGTCGCCAAGTCAGATGGTCGGAATACCTGTGCCATTTTAATATGGTTATCCGGTTCCGTCCGGGTAAGCTCGGAGCTAAACCTGACGCTTTGACTAGACGATGGGACGTCTACCCTAAAGAGGGGGATAGGGCTTTCAGCCAATTGAATCCTCAAAATTTTCGCCCCATTTTCACTCAAGATCAACTCTCCGCGTCGCTCCGGGCCACTTTTCTCGAGGAAATCACCCTCCGTTCCTCCATCGTTATGGATGTTGAGAAGCTCTATTCCGACATTCGATCCCACTACAACGAAGATCCTACCGCCGTAGCAGGTCTTACTTCCGCGACCTCCGGCACTTCACTGCGCTGGAATATCGACCCTTCCGGTCTTCTCCGGCTTGACGAACGCATTTATGTCCCACTGGTTACCGGAGACGCTCCGGACCAGCTACGAGTACGTGTCCTGCAGAATTTGCATGATCACGAGCTGTCTGGCCATTTCGGACAGAATCGCACTCTAGTCCTCGTCCGCCGAGAGTACACCTGGCCGGAGGTCCGGACATTCGTCCGGGACTACTGTCGGTCGTGCATTCTTTGCAAGCGCAACAAAAAGCCTCGGCACCGGCCTTACGGCCTGCTGAAGCCCCTTCCGGTTCCGCTCCGGCCATGGCATTCCATCTCCATGGACTTCATCGAGCAGCTTCCACTCTCCGGCAAATTTGACTGCATTCTAGTGATCGTTGATCGGTCTTCTAAGCAGGTCATCCTCATTCCTTGCGATACCCATATCAACTCACCGGAGCTTGCTCGCCTCTTCCTTATCCATGTCTTTTCAAAACACGGCGTTCCGTCTCACGTTACTTGTGACCGGGGCTCCGAATTCATCTCCTCCTTCTTCCGGTCGCTGGGCGAACTTCTTAATATGGAGATCCACTATACCTCCGGGTATCATCCGGAGGCAGACGGTCAAACCGAGCGTATGAATCAGACTGTTGAACAATATATTCGCATCTACTGCTCTTATCAACAGGACGATTGGGACCGGCTCCTTCCGCTAGCGGAGTTCGCTCTCAACAACGCTCCGAATGCTTCGACCGGCATCTCTCCCTTCTTCGCCAATAAGGGTTACAACCCGGCTATCACGGTTCATCCGGAACGTGATGTGGCCAACATGTACGCCAAGGATTTTGTCGTCGACCTTCAAGAACTGCACCAGTTCCTCCGGGAGCAAATCACTTTTGCCCAGGAGCGCTACAAGGAGACCGGAGACCGGAAACGGTCCCGGGAACCTACGCTGTCGATCGGTGATCAAGTTTTTATCCTGGCAAAGCATCTTCACACTAGCCGGCCTACTCCGAAATTTCGGAGACGTACCTTGGCCCTTATGAAGTCATTGGCAAGCCCAGTGCCGCCTCCTACACCATCCGGCTTCCGAAAACGTTGTCTCAAGTCCATCCGGTCTTCCACATTTCTCAACTCGAACCGCATGTTCCGAATCCATTCCCCGATCGTGAAGAACCGCCTCCGGCTGCTGTGGAAATTATCGACGGCGATTCGCACTTTGAAATTAAACAAATCGTTGACTCCAAGATCGACCGGCGCTTCCGGACGAAGCTCCGGTACTACGTCGAATGGCTCGGATATGAGAATACCGACGATCAGTACGCTTGGGTTGGCGCGGACGATTTGGATGCAGCCGAACATATTGACAACTTCCACCGGCGCTTTCCGAACAAGCCCGGTCCCGGATTTTAATTCATCACACGGAATAATACAAGAAAATATTTTCAGAATTCAAATTTACATCATTTCATTATTTACAATATTGCATATTTTTCTAGGTCTCATTTGACCCTCATTCCTTTCCTCCGGTCGCCTCTGGTTCCCCCATCTCCTGATCCTCATCATCCTCCAAAACCAAAACCCCGTCGACTTGCCGGAAACCCTCCGGTACCAAATCGCTCATTACCAGCAACTGGACGGGCCCCGGTTCCTCCGACTCCCTCTTGACTGTAACCGGGACCTCCGGTGCAGGCGTTGGTACGCGGGGTGGAACCGGAACCGGTTCCGGGTCGGGCTTGAAGGTGCGGACCGTGATGGTCCGCGGCATCTGCTGGGTAGCGACACTTGATGTCGCTGCGTTTTCTTCGTGCCCTTCCGGCACCTCCGGCGCATCCACATCCATCCGCGCCTCCTCTGCACCCTCCACGACCCGCATATCCTCCGGCCACTCGTCGGAGTGGGACCTGCGGACCCGGGGCGCCTCCAGAACTTCCTCCTCCTCCTCCGACTCGGACGTCGCCCTGCGGGCAACCCGCCGACGCTTGCGTGGGCGCTCTGAATCCGCCTCGCTTCCGTACGCCTCTGCCTCCCTCCGGTCAAGCTCCGCCTCTTCCTCCATCGACAGGTCCCATGACGCGGACTCCGGGTCCTCCTCCATCCAGCGGAGCATACGCTCGACGCCGGGGGCAACCGGAACCCCGCTGTCAGGCCGTGCGATGGTCTTTAGAATAAGCTGGCACGCGCGGTATGCCAACTTATACCGCGCGCTGTTGCGGTCCAGCAATTCCTCGACGTTTACCATGCGCTCCAAGAGCACGTGGTACCGACGACCTCCACCCTCCGGTTTCCTCTCCCGTCGCTTCCGTTCCACCCTCGTGCTCTCGCGCACCTCCCGGTCGCTCCGGATGCTCCGGACCTTCCGGACAGACCGGCGCGTCCTTGAAGGCCCTGCGATCGGGGCTGTTCCCCGCTTCCGGACTTCCTGCGCTTCCCGACGTTTGTTCGGGCGGACGGGGCCTCCGGCGATGCTGCACTGCACGTGTTTAATACGGCACCGCCTGCAGGCGTAGCGGCCGTGCTCGACGACGCACACTTCCCGGACCTTGCGGCAACCCTCGCAAGCTATAGTGGCTGGGTTAGTACCGGAACGTCCGGAGCTATTGCGACGCACCTTTTCCTCCTTCCTGCTCGACGTCGCTGTCCACCTCATCGTTCTCCTCGTCCTCCTCGTCCTCCGCACGCTCCGGGGTTGGCGACCGGGACAGGACTTTGACGGGCGGCAACTCGTCAAATTCTTCGTCTTCTTCGTCGAGCTCCGCGAGCTGTTGCGCCAGCATCAACGCTGATGCAACCTCCTCCTGGGCGGCCTCCGCCCTCCGCTCTGCCTCCGCAGCACGCTCCTCGTGAGCCGCTATCATTGCGGCCCGGCGCGCCCTGCGCTCCTCGCGACGCTGCTCCTCCACCTCCTCCCTCAGCTCCGCTGACGTTGCACGAGCCTTCCCCTTCCCGGTCGTCTCCCCTCCAGGTCTTCCACCGGTGTTGCTCCTGCCGCCCCGGGCGTGTCCTCGCGTCCACCGTCGTTGTTTCCGTTGGGCTGCATGTTGTTGGGGAGTTGGTTGCTCGGAGGTGGTGTTGGTTAAGAAGAAAGTTTTCTGACTCACCAACGCCAAACAAACAATTGAAAACCAACAGCACGTGACTTTTTGATGCTGTTTATTTTCTCACGACTTACCATTATTCGACCATCTTGGTTCCTCATGGGAGAGGAACCTAAGAGGGGGATACTGTTATATCCATGCAGCCTCCCTCGGTTGACCGACTTCCTTCCGGCCATTCCGGTCACCTCTGGTCATCCCTAGGCTCCGGTCATTGACCGGAGCCACCCGGTCATCCGGACGAATCGGGTTTTTACGCAATGAAGGATTACTGAGCGTTTCCCGTTTATCCGTCTTCTTGTCTTCTTTCTTATTGTCCTACGACTTCCCATCAGTCCACCTGACTTGTCTTATTGTCAAGAACCACCCTCCTTCCTATTTGGGAATACAATTAGCTACTTAGTATATATATCACTTTAATACGTCTTGTACATCAGATTGATAATTAACGTTGCTTGGCTTTTCTCCTTGCACTGAGTCACCCTTGCATTCGCTACTCCCCTCCGGTACTCCGACTCCGGTCCCCTCCTCGGATTACCTGCCGGTCAAGGTAGTCACTCACCCTTACCTTCCTGTGGTGTTGTGATCCCTTCGTATACAGCCCCGGAGATTTTCCGGTCCTCCGATCCTCCGGTCTCTCCGGACTGAAGTTCATCAGCTCGGTATATAACAGAAGACAGCAGAAGAAATCCAGAGTCAGCATGAATCTATTTGAACCTCCCGACACAATCCGGTGCTTCGGATGCTACAACAGTGAGTGCTTGTACCTCGCATGTTGTAGTCTGTTGACGAAGCCGATCATTTGATTGGTGGCCTGCTTATTATATAATCACAAAATTTCGGAGGTCAAACACGATTCCACAACTGAATTTTGGACAATTTTATGCAACCCCGAGCAACTTCTCCCACCATTGGTACACGACAAACTTGAAGACTGATGATGCCGAAATTTTGATAGCCTGGCATGTCAAAAGGCCAGGATGTTCATTTTGAAGGAAAGGGCTGTAGAATACCAATTGTGAAAACACAGTTCGCTTCAAAATTGGATTATGACTTACTTTCTCTCTCAAACCCTGTGAAACAGACTTCTGCAAGGTGATAAATGCTCGTGGGAACCAATTCAAACTCCGATGATTATATAATAAGCAGGCCACCTATATCCAGTGGCGCAGTAAAATACAGACTAGCACTTTGGCAACCTCGGCATGTGAACATGAGACATGAAAAAAAAATGTGTTTTCACAGACTTAAGCAAATGGCTGCAAACATACATCCAAAATGCAACCAAATTTAGAGGCCATGAATCAATCGTAAACATTTGCAGAGGATAGTGTATGTCAAGCCATGACATTTAAAAGCAGGTGAGGCGCAGCTTGGATGCAAGGGTGGATTTGGACCCACTGGAGTACACAGGTGGCAGGAGCCACTGCAGTTCACTCACAACTGCAGTAAGTGCAGTTGATTGGCAGGTGTACTGCAGTTGATCTGCCAAGGGTATTCACCATTAAATTTTCCCACACAGGGTCGGAAAAGTGAATTAAGGGCGTCCAGGACCTACCTACCTATTAGCCGAGCTTAGTAAGCATCACGTCATCGCCCAAAGCGGTAATTGTTACTTCCAACTTGCTGTCAAACTTCCGTTTCACGTATTCTCTGTTCACAAGGCCAGGATGGGCAAAAAAGCATTGTACAGGTTCTGACATCAAATCATTCATGTTTATATGACCCAGTTCTGACCCGTTACCCCCTACGTGTCCTCTTTCTTCTTCCTCCTGCATTTTCACGGCACTCATCATTGCAAAACCACTCTTCTGGAAGTGTGTTGGGTTTAGCCTTGATTCCGATGCAGCAGAGATGAACCTATTTCATTGTATCAAACATCAAAGACCCAGTGAACAATCAAGATACATACCCGTCCGCGGACTGGTTGAGGCCGTGGGAGGTTCCCATCAGTGTGCTGGCGGATGGTAGCTCTTCTTCTTCCTCCAATGGAAAGATGGGACGCCAATAAGGTACCAAAAAAAATTGTGAAAGTGGAAGTCGGCTTGCCGATAAATAGCGAAGCTGAGCCCGAGTAAACCAAACAGTAGCCCAGAAGACAGGTCAGTTCCAGGGGAGATTCATCATCGTGGATGCCCTGCAGAGAACCCAGGAGAAAGACTGTTGAGATCCCGACAAGGAAAGGCAGCATGCAGAGCACTATATTTGCAAAGGCCCAGCTGATCCATTTAAAAGCTACGGCCTCGTCTGGGTGAGATTCAAACAGGCATGGTCGTGCTGGTGACGGAGTGTTCATGCAACACATGATTAGAATATAAGATGCCCAGCTGGCAAAGACTTGCTGGGATGGCAATCATCGTACTTGACAAGTGGCGGCATCACCGTGGAAAGACGTGAAGTGCTTCGACGTGGAAAATTTGCAAAAGCAGTGCGAATGTTGTGGTCTGCTTGCTTACAGCTGCGGAAGATGACCCCCGGATCGGTGACTCAAGCTGAGGAAGCGCACTTCTCTCAATATCCTTCCAAAAACCTGTTTTTTTTTCTGACCATGTCCAAACACATTTTTGAATCATTCTGAAACTTTGTCTGTAAAGTGAAATAAGAGGTCCAGGACCTACCTACCCTATGAGGCTGTGTCTCGGCATCTTCCGGTGGGTGCCCCTTGTGATCTGCGGTTATGCTGCAGTTGACCCTGCAGTTGGTCCTGCAGTTGCGAATCACCACACTCTCTCCACGTTTTTTGATAAAATGATGCCATCATATATATCTTCGGAACACCCCGCAGGGTCACGGGGTTTGCTGTCATCGCCCGATCAGGTGTTGACGTCGCCATGAATAGTGTTGCCACAAGGTCGAGGTCCTCCGGAGGTGAGGTGACCTCACCTCGGACCTGTTACCATATACAGCACCTTGAGGTTGCATCACCTCAACCCGGCTTGAGGTAACTCCGAGTGTTTTGATGAAATTTCCTTTCACGGTCGCAAGAGCTCTCTGCACCTCTCTACTTCCAGCTCTTCTCTGGGGCAATTAGAACTACTTAATGCTCTATTTTCCATGTCAACAACTTCAATGCACTATTGCCATGTTGCCTGCCACTGTTGTATGTTTTTGTTTACACCTTCAGAGAGCAGGGAAAGTAAGCGAGAGCCGGTCCATTATATGGGACCTAGGACTGCGAAAGTATGCTTCAGAGGACTCTGTTAGAGGTGGTGAGTGTTCTACAGCAATAACTGGTAGGAGGAACCAATACTTTGAGCTGTGGGGAAGTTATGTTGC
This sequence comes from Mycena sp. CBHHK59/15, assembly GCA_029204085.1. Taxonomy (NCBI): domain Eukaryota; kingdom Fungi; phylum Basidiomycota; class Agaricomycetes; order Agaricales; family Mycenaceae; genus Mycena; species Mycena sp. CBHHK59/15. The sequence goes on from JARGXW010000349.1 coordinate 106,698, forward strand.
CCCAACCGAATTTCGGTCATTTTGTCCATTCTTTGGAGTTTCTGAGCGTGGAAAAAATGTAGGGAGATTCCCAAAGATATTCTAAACCATCTCGCTACAGAAAATAATTCATTTGTGGTGCATAGAGTGCCCATTGACCTAGGGAAGAGCCGTGCGAAACCAGATTTCCTTTTACGGACACGACCTCAGAGGTGCCTCGAGGTACATTGAGGTTGATGGTGCATCACCTCAAGGTGCCTCAACCTCACCTCGTGGCAACACTAGCCATGAATGTCATCATCCTCGGATGTCCCACGCCCATCATCAAGCTGCCCCATCAAAGTCCCCACCACCACCATCAATGTCCACGGCAGAAGGTCCAATAACAGCACAATTTTCACGGAAAAAAATACCTTATATCCCTACCATTTAATTTAATTTATTTAGAGGCAATAGAATATAAAAATCTCAAGTTAACTACAAGAAATGGTATAATAACTAAGTGGCAGCGTCCATGTCATTGTCACATGATGTTCGCAAGTGGACAGCCCTGCCAGGTCACGGGGTTCGTTATCATCGCCCGATCAGGTGTTGATGTCGCCATCAATGTCATCTAGTCATCGGATGTTCCCACACCTGTCATCACACCACCATCACCCCATCAAAGTGCATGCCACCGCTGTCAACGTCCACGGTAGAAGGCCCAATAATAACCCAAAATCACGAACAAAATATTGTATACAGGGCTATTAGCTAGAAGGCCATACCGCGCTGGTAGCAATTCAAACCCAAAGCTGGGACCTTCCCAACAGAGACATCATTACATCTCCACCTCTATCAAGAGGGTTTAGGTAGGCTATAGGTGACATTACTCCGAAGTCGAGCTTTGGGCACTTGAAAAATCACATAGGAGAAGTATATTTAGCTACATGCTACAATACTTCATGAGAAGAGGGTGATGTGAAACTAAATATAAACATTTAGGGCCTGATCGGTGGCACGGCTTTGTGGGAGCCACCCAGCCAAAATCAAGGCGGACGCCTTCTCCAAGCGGAGCGGGATCAACTCAGAGCTGATGGGTGCTCAGTGGCGCTCGGCTTGTTTTTTGGGGGGCTGTCACGCCATTTCCTTCCCCAAATTCGAGACTCTAGCTACAGTTTCAGCCCGTACCCATCTCCATAAAACGATCAAAAACAGCCCAAAATGGAAAGAAAATCAACCGCACCCTAAGTTCCATAAAGAGCTGTAAAAGGACATGTAGGGCATGCACCTCAAGGTGCAGCAGGGACAGCAGTGGAGCAGAGTGTGCATAAGGTGTCGGGTGCCATCTATGCCTTTGTGTGCATCTTGCCTTTGTCGCTGCACTCCTTGCACTGCTTCTTGCAAGGTGGGCATCTAATTTGGCAGCAGCCACCACCATGGACGTGGATAAAGTGGCAGCCATGGACATGGATGAGAATGCCAAGCTGGAGCTGGAGGTGGATGGTGTGATGGGGACTGCGGTTCTACTAGATGCAGGGTAGTATTTGCAAGTAGAGTAGTGTTTTTCCTCTAGAGGGAATGAATTTCACAGCCTTAAGTTGAGAATGAAAGCTATAGTCTTGTGCTAGTTAAGATTCTCCTGTGTCTGTTTGAATGATAGTTAGTTGGTAAATGTGATACTTAAGGTACGTCTGATGGGGGTCCGGAGTTCCCAATAATATTGTTTCCCACTCCTGGTACACAGCAGAATTGTCTCCACTCGCGTAGGAAGCACTAGGTCGCCCTTTAAGATCCATATCCTTCACCGGATATGTTGATACGATTCTGGGGCCTTCTCGGAAGATAGATGGTGAATTCTGTTCTACAGGCAGAGCTGTTAAAAAGCCTCTGTTGTGATGCGGGTTCACTTCGTAAGTCCCAAGGATGTGTAGGTTTATGGGATTTAATGGAATGGACACTGTCCGCTCTGAAAGTAAGCGAAAGAATGATGTCTGCAGGCCTCCGATTGCGTTCCATGGTACCCCAAATAGTTAAACATAGAAGGCAGATGCTTCAACAGGCTACATGAAGGATGTGGATAGCTCCTCAGAGGGTCTGCATGCTTCGGAACACAAATATTGCTGATGGGTTTCGAAGTGGAGAATGGTTCTGGGTATTTAATTTGTTTCCGCTCAGTCCTCTGGTGTTAGAGAATATCTTTAATGAAGACTGGCACCATACTGGAGCTCTTTTTTAGAGCTTTGTGGTATAAAATCTGTTGGTGGGTAGTACCCCTTGGGACGCAAAGAGGAGTGAAGTTTGTGAAGTGCCTAAAGGACAACACTTCTGGTGTTTATTCTTGTTCAGAATGGAGGATGAGTAAAGAATAGAGCCCCTGGTGACCAGTGAACTCTATAGATTGGCAGGTTCTTATTATTCTGCTCAAGTCTAGGACTTGTAGCGGAAGCAGGGGAGTTCCAAGATACTTTCTCCAGATAAAGTGGGTGGTATTTATACTGTTTGTAAAAGTCCATGTGATTTTCCCTCATCCTGACAACTCCATTTATCTTTCTGACCATTGGGACTAAGTTTCCCTCATTCCCCAGCATGGTTTTCTGTCCCCACCAAGTCCTGTCCCCTCCTAGTTGTGCGGAATTGTTGTATAAGCCCACAGACTGAGTTCTTAGGGCCCAAAACATCCACAAGAGGTCGCAGAACAACTGCATTGTATCTCATGCGTGGGGTATCCCTACAAGCCGGCAGACTAAGTGTTTGATAATCAGATTGGCCATAGAAGTCCGCCGAGCGGAGTGACTCTGCAAGCCAGCAGACTGGGTAATTCCTCATCAGACAAGTCGTAGATGGTCGCGGAATGTGTTTCTCGTTGGTGGAATGAGTCTGTGATCCAGCAGACTGTGTAATTCCCCATCAGATAGGTCATAGACGGCCGCAGAATGTATTTCTCATTGGCGGAATGAGTCTGTGAGTCAGCAGACTCTGTAATTCCCCGTCAGATCGGTTGTAGATGGCCGCGGAATGTATTTCTCGTTGGCAGAATGAGTCTGCAAGTCAGCAGACTGTGTGATTCTTGGTTGGACTTGGTCGTAGACAGTCGCGGAGTGTGGCAGAGTGACTCTAGAGCCAGCAGACAGTGTAATTCTTGGTCGTAGATGGTCGCAGAGCATGGCAGAGTGGCTCTAGAGCTGTGTAAGGTAAACGGTGAGGCAGACTAAGACGGTGTCTTGTCTATGCTCATAACGGTGGGCAAACATAGTGCAGCCTCACAACAGTGTGGCACCAGCACCTGTGGTGACAGCAGGACATGTGACGGCATTGGCATTCTCCTTGTCATTGTTGTTGTCTTCGTCATCATCTTCTTCCTGGCATGCCCACTTCTTACCCTTGTCGGAACAAGTCCTGTGCTTCTTCAGTGGACCGCCCTTTGCACAGTGGTGTGCTTCAAGCCCCTTGTCAAGCTCATTGAGCTGGCTCTGTGTCATATTTGTCCATTGAATGGCACCAGACTTGAGGCCATCATGCAGGTTGTGTAGTTCTTCCATGGTGGAGATCTTGGAAGGGGTGCACAGGACCATGCCAGTAGGGAGGCTGGCAAGCTCGACCTTCTTGTCTTTGCAGATGTCGAGGTCGTAGTGGGTATAGCTCATGGCTGCAGTCTTATTGTTCATGGCTTTGCCTGCAGAATCAGTTGGTGGGCAGCTTGCGAGGGGCATAGATGCTTACAAAGGCCATTCAGGATGAGCATAGCAATCTCCTTATGGATTATGCTGCTGTTGTTGCCCTCCTGGTGATAAGGTGTGTGTGTATCTGTACACACATGAAAATCACATTTTTTCAAGCTTGCAGAATGCTTATATCTCAAAGTAAGACACACTGTAGACCTACTGCAGGGCACATATTTACTATGTGTGCATGAGGTGATCAAAGGGATTTGGCAGGAGGCAACCTGGCAAGTGAGAGATTGCGAGTTCAGATGATTCACAAGACTTGTGGACCATGGGGAGCATGATTTGCACTTAATCATAAGTTCACACATGCAGGTTCAAGTTCTGCAGGTTGATTACATAATCTCTCCCACGGTTTGATAGATATTGAATGGACTTGTGTCCCCTGATACAGTTCCAGGGGAAGGAAGTGAATGACATGGGAGTTGCTCCCTGCAGAAAAACAGAAACAGTAGAGACAGAAAGACTTGACTGAAGATCTAGGGGAGACTTGTATGTGTCGGATGTCTGTGGCTGTGCAGCATCTGCGGGTCGGCTCTAGAACCCTGACAAAAATAGATCAGATGATTGTGCAGGTTACAGATGTTCCTCCACAGCACCTTTGAATTGCATGATTATTGCTCATACTGTGTCGGCATGCCTGGCTTGCTGAGTAAAGCCTGGGGAGCACATGTATGCACCAGATAGAACCCCGGGAGACTACTATTTGAGGAGCTGGTCTGCCTTATTAAGGAATCTCCCTGCTGAATGCCAAGAAATGACCATGCTTCCCCCAGAACTCTTCTTATCTCTATATATCTTATATATTTGTATAAAAGGTGTAGTGTAGCACTGGGTGTAGTCAGTAGACCTGACCCCCAAAGTATCGGGCTCTGAGTCACTGCTGGATTAGAGACAGATTTAATAATAAGAACTTGTTAAGCTTGAATAGCAATAACAGTGGGATTGACTTGAGCATTTCAAATGAAGCATTTATAGAGAGAGTCTTGCTCCCTGCAGAAGTGCTCATCACTTTAGATTTGTAGCCAGTGGTTTGGCTCTATAGATACCTGGGGGTCCACTCTTGTACACCATGAATTAGAAGCAGCACAGTTGCATTTCAACTCCTGGGAGCAGGAGCTCGGAGTTCTGTCTTGCCTGGTTCTTTTTATTTTATAAAAAAGCTAGTGTTGCGCGCTGATGAGCTCTGCTCTGAGTGCAGAAGCATCCAACCCCAAATCTGATCGGAAAGTTCATTGGAAATCCGATCAGAAAGCTCATCGGAAATTTGATCGGAGAAGTACTAAAAATGGAATCTCCGCACCACTGGTGCAAGTTTCGACATTTTCGCATTCTGCACGACTTCTGCAACTCCCAAGGCTCTGCAAATGCGATATTTGGATTCCACATGGCTTATTATATGGGATACATTGACTCTGCATCCATTCTGTGCCATTATTGACGTCGCATTTCTTCACTTATTTTCACATTCCGCACACTTAAATCAATGCAGAACCTGTCGGAAAGTTGATATTCAAGTTCCACAACACTGTTTCTACTCACATCAAAGAGTCCACAACTTTTCCGATGATTTTCAATGCTTTCCGTGACTTTTTCGGTATTCCACAGCTCCTCCTGGCTCCATTTCGATTTGAAAAATTCTGCAAACTAGATATTCGAGATCTCCGACACTGTTTCTATTGATTCTGACCAGTCTGCAGGTCTCTCCAGTTATTTCTACCTTTTCCGCAGGACTTTTAGTTATTTCTTCCTCAACAGGCCATCTCTGCAAACTCTATGGTACCACATGGTACTCATACCCAGTTGCTGTTGTCTTGGGTCTTGGCATTCCTATAAAAGCCACAAGTATTCTACATTGTAAAGGAGGAGATTTGTACTAGTGATGGGAAAGTTTGGTTCAGTTTAAAGAGAGAACTCAGTCGTGAAAGAGAGAACGACTAATATATATTATCTGTACCTAAAGAGAGAACTAGTACAGAGTGTCAATAAAGTAAATATATGTAAGGACAGCTGGACATACCTCAGTCGTGAAAGAGAGAACGACTGAGGTTTGTTTATGCTACGGCGAGGAAAATAAACAAGCTGTCAAATATATCCGGATTTGGAAGTAACGATGATGGAGTCGAATCTCATTACAGTTCAGGTTCGGGGTGCTTTTCCCCGAACACTGAACCTGAACTTCAGTTCGGTTCAGCAATTTCTCTGAACTTGAACCTGAACGCCAGGTTCAGGTTCAGTTCGCCGTTCGAACCTGAACTGAACCCTAAAAAATCTCTCCAGTGTAAGACACCCATTTCTGACTCTCAAAATGTGCAACTTACCATCAGAAACCTATCAAAATTACTGCCTGCATAAAACCTCATTGAATAGGAGTGTACAAGATTTCTTTCATGTTAGTCGACATTTGTACTGTCTGTGACTGACTGTAACTCACCTCTGTTTGGTGCAGAAATATATATATTCTCTCCCAACTGCAGCCACAAGTATCAGAAGCCTGAACAGTTTTGCCTTGACTATAGCCAGCCCCAAAATTCAATGGAACACTCTCGAAAATGGTTAAAAACTGGGTGTTTGGGTAGGCCTGACATTTGGGTTCGAATGCGTTCAGGAAAAATGTATTCAGCCTGAACCCCTAACCTGAACCTCAGGTTCGGTTCAACGAATCACTGAACCTTGAACCTGAACCTGGTGTTCAGTTCGGTTCAGTTCAGGTTTGAACCGAAAGGTCGAACCGGACCTTCCCATCACTAATTTGTACCCCACTTATCCTCTCAATCAGATTTCCTTTCTTCCACTAACTTTTGACTTGAACCATCGACCTCCACAGGCTATTACCTGCTATCGCACTCACTCTGCACCATGGACTATTATCCATGCACATTTCACATCGCTCTCACTCGCCCAGGCTATCACCTGGGCCATGTTCTCACACTAGTTCTTTTATGGGTCCTCCATCGCTGTCATCCCACTTTGCAGACTATTATCTGCACACATTCCGCATTAGCTCTTGTCTCCGCATTTAGTTGCGGTCCCTCATCGCCCACCGTCTCGTGCTAGTTACTGCTGGCATCACATTCATCTCAACCAGGAGTTGAGTCTTGGTTCATCTTAGACCACCTTGCACATCCATGTATACTGTTTCTCCACTTGGAGTAGAGTTTTGTTTTAGCTCATGCTCTTAGTGCTGAAGCAGGCACATCAGCGCTCATAGTTGTTCTCCCTGGTAGCTTTGAGCTCAGGGTCAGTTTACACTTGCTGTCCTTAGTAGCTGTAGGCTCAGGCTGCACAGTTCAAATTACACATACCTACCCTTGGAGCTGTAGAGCTCGGGAAGGTTGTGGGTCTGTTCTCAAAGCCACCCACCTCTCTTTGGATTTTCATTTAAAAGACAGACAAAGATTATAAAAACTCTTGCACACAAGTGTGCTAATTTAAGATTTGATTGCCCTCCTGCAAAAACCTTTGAAATTGTACACACTTTCTTGAAGGGCAAGTAAAAATCCCCTACTGTCTCCCAAGCAATACAACCTATGGTAGCATCTCTCTTTCAAGTACCCTTCCCTCGGGACTTATCTTAGGGTGTCAGCATGAGATTTTGAGATTTTTGAGATTTAGTTGAGTTAGGTTGGTGTTGATTGAGTTGGTTGAGTTTCTTGGGTTCACTCAGACTCGCTCTCACATTTTCCGAGCTCACTATTTTAGAGATTTAGATTTCACAGCTGCACCAGAGTTCACTGTTTCACCACATCAATTTTGCCTAGCACCAGTGTCTGCCAGGAGCGGTGGGTGCCCAATCATGAGCAAGCCAGGGGCAATATCAAGTTGTCTGCACCCATGAGAGGGAGGAGGAGCAGGAGAAGGCACAGGAACTGGAGGAGGAAGAGGAGGAAGTGGATGAGGAAGCCCTCACTGAGGTGTTTCCAAACATCATGCACATCAGCCATGACAATGATGCCACCACTGGCACTTGGTTATTGTACACCATATATCATTACTTGTAGGTTACTTGTGGTTTTTATATTTCTATTGCCTCTCAATAAATCTAATTAAATGGTAGGGATCTAGAGTATTTTATCCCATGATTTTTGGGCTATTTTTGGGCCTTCTACCGTGGACATCGACGGCGGCGGCGTGCACTTTGATGTGGGTGATGGTGGTGTGATGACAGGTGTGGGAACATCCGATGACTGCTGGCGGAGATGACATTGATGGGGACGTCAACACCTGATCAGGCGAGGACAGCAAGCCCCGTGATCCGGCGGGGTGTTCCAAACATGTATGATGGCATCATTTTATCAAAAAAATGTGGAGAGAGCGTGGTGATTCGCAACTGCAGGAACAACTGCAAGGTCAACCGCAGCATAACCGCAGATGAACTGCAGCACACCTGCCAATCAACTGCGCTTACTGCAGTTGCGAGTGAACTGCAGTGGCTTTTGCCACCTGTGGTAGCTTGTGAATGCAGGCAATGTCTTGTGACAGTGGAGTGAACTCTTTCTCAGACCACCACGATGCCTCCGCACCAAACCACTGCACAAAGTGTTTGCAATTTGCCGCTCGAAACACTCGAGATTTGGCTACTGCAAAGAAAAGAAAAAAAGACAAAAAAAAAACCCACCCACCCATAGTGCCACACCGTGAACCAACTACACTGATTGTTCAATTCCACAAATGTACTGTAATTTATCCTTTTCTTCTGATCACACATCCGGACTCTGTAGAAACGGTGGTAGAGTAAGGCATGGGTTTATTCACGTGAATTCCTATGACCCTACAACCTGTGTCGGTGGTGACATATCGGACCACCGCTGTTCCTCTGCACCCGAATATACAGCTGTCCTTGGTGTTCTTGTGGTGCGATCACTGATCATGATTCATTATGACCCGAACAGTCGAATTTGGCTTACATGTAGGGGAAGAATGAATTTGGCACAGGCAGCTCATAACACACTTCAATTAAAGTTGTGGAAGGTTGAAATTTGTATGTTTGAATCCGTACGAATCGCTTGAATCAGCTGGAAAGAAAAAAAGTTTACAGTTGGTTACAGTATTGGGATCTGATAAAATCTTTGTGATCAAGATACAGCTCCAATCGTCCTCCCGCAATGGCCTGTATTTTGTAAGAGGTTCTGTTCCCGATCAACTCTTTGTGGGCGGTCAAGACATGCGGGGCCAGTACGGCATTAGGCGGAAGCATCGGGTGAAGTCATGACCTATTTTCAAGTTACAATCATGTCCAATGTAATAAATAGCACGGGGAAGGACTTGCGAGCTGAGGTCTATTCGAATATTGCAGACCTTTGGTCCAAGAGTTCGTGCATGACTGAGGACAATGATGAGTTGAGCGAGGATGCCTGCGAAATGAAAGACTCAACTCCAGTGTGCTTATTGAGAGAAGAAGAATAAGGAATTAAGTCACTGAATGTGTTCGTCCACTGGTGGAACGTTTCCCATTCGTGAGGCTTGGGCATTTGTACCAGCTTCCCATCAATGGCAGGGACCGAGGGCCTGGTGAAAGGGCATGTTATTGAGGGCGGGGAAGAAAGCAGATGTATCGGCAGCGATCATCCGAGCAAGAAGACACCATGGTGTGGCAGGCTGTTCTAGGCAAAGAGGGGTGACATCCGGAGAGAAAAGGGTGCACAGCCAGCAGCGTCAGAATTCTGTGATATCGCAACATTTTCAAGAGAGAAAAAAGTTCCAAAGAGGGGAATGGATATATGGGGGTAATACTGTAACATTATTATTGTAGTTTTGTCCAAAAACACACCACTTTGAGTACAATGGAAAAGACACAACTTCAAGAATGTGCACCACTGTGCCCATCCTCAGAAGAATACACAGGTGAAGAATTTCAAAAAGATTTACCATGTAAACACAACCAGTCCATGATCATGTTTTTTTACATACCTTTCCCATTCTCAAAAGTTACACATCATCCACCACCGCCGACAAGATGCCCTGCTTCCATGAGTCACCAGCAAAACTGATAGGAAATTGTCCCACAGTTCACCTCCATTATTCAAAGTGTTTTGTGTCTCGGTTGAGCCTTTAGCCTTGAAAATCTAATGAGATTATTTGCCCTCCCTGGAGTCAAGTCTATTGAAACTTCAACTGTTTCATCTACTTCCTATTCACATGCTACAACCAGCCAGTGTTATGCAAGCCTCGCCATCTTTTACCACCTGCTCCACCTTCCCCAGCTGCAGGGAAGAGCATAGAGGATTTGAACCGAGCACTTTCAATTTGAACCCGGCACTTTGAATAGAATTAACCAAAGGGTTTAGACCACTACACAGACCCTGTCTAGCCTTCTAGACACAGATTGTGGCTAGTTGAGTGTAGCCCCTGTCTAGCTGTGTTTGGGTCCTCTGGCTAGCTCGGTGTAGGTCAGTGTAGCTGATTTTAGGTCTGTCTAGGTATCTAGACAGATCTGAATTGACCTGAATTTGGGTTTAGCAATTGTCCTTGTGTTCGGGCCAGTAAGAAACTCGTTCCAAGTGACATGACAGTGCGTGTGAGTTCGGGCTGTGGCTGAACAGATATTTTTTATGACTTGGATTGGGCCTCTCCGAGGCGATGGCTGAACCTCTAAGATAATCATGACCTCAGCCCGAACACCAGGCGCTTATGTTCATTTCCCACATTATCGGCGCTAAGCGGACAGCGTGATTCTTTTGGCCCCGACTGAAATAAATTGATAAAACATGGGGGGTCTAAATTTTTGGAAATCTCTGCTGCTAGAAATCTATTTCTCTATCTCAACTTCCTAGCACATTTTTTTCTAGAGCTCACAGTATGTACAGCAAAGGACTTGCGATGTGCACCAGCCAAGTTCAACAGTGATGGGCTTGTGAATATGGCAACTTGGGCTAGGGGACAGCTCGGGGCGAGGAGGATTCAGAGGGGATTCAGGTTGGAAATGGATAACTGGCGGTCGTGGGTGGGGTATTGGAGGGTTAGTCTCCACCAGCGAGGCGAGGGTGAGTCGATGTTCGGCATTGTGAAAGTTCGAGTCCTTAGACAGCTCTAAATTGTAGCCCATTGTACCATCAATGTACTGTCAGAATAGAATGAATAGAAGACCATACCTCTAATCGCTCGGTCAAGTCATGATCGTGTCAAGGTCCACATCTTCCAGTTCAATTTCACCCTGAGTGAGCAATATGACCTGCCCCTCTGGTACCAGGCTATAGAACCATGATAGCTTTTCCCAGGAGTAAGCCTTGGTTTTCTCTGCCTTGAGCTCGGTGCACTTTAATTCGTTACGCAGCTCTTCGGATATATGATTCCGAATGAGGTCCAGTTGCAATGGACAGAGGATACACAGGCCATTGAGTGACCGTACACAGGAGAGCATGACATATGCGCTTTGGACCGTGGGGCAACTGGCAAGATCGATGCAACACACATCCAGTGAGCGGCCCTGAGTGTTGTGTGATGTGAAGGGAGGGGGAGCTGGGAGCGGGTCGCACTGTAGGCTTTCTCTGAGTTGGGAAGGTGGAAGTGAATTGTGTCGGTAATTGGTCTAAGTGTGACTCGGTGGGGATGAGGTGCATCAGGTTGACTGTTCGTGTATGCTTTGAAATCAACGCCCGCAGAAATGGCATAACGGCGACCCTCAGTCTCCTCGTATATGACAGAGACGAGTGTTCCGGGACTGCCGTTCGATATTCCCAGCTCTGTCGCGATGTTTTCGGTGCAAAAGACCGGCATCCCCAGAACATAAGGTACCTAGGGTATATGGTGAGTAATAAAACCATCAACGAATTTGAAGGTGCAAAATACCTTCCCACCCAGGCCATTTGCTTGTTTGACAGGTATCACCCAAGCTGCCTCTGCTGCTAGGCTGGCAAGCTGGCGGCTTTTTCGCCCCTGTCCCCTCATGTCCTTTGCATAGTAAATATGACATCCTTGGCCAGTCGCAGTTGCGAAGGCCTTGGCCATGAGATCGTTGTGACAATCCCGCGCAGCATTGGTGTATACTATCAAGGGACAGGCCTTCGAAGGTTCTTCTATCCATCATTTGATATTGGTAAGATCTTTGGTTGCTGCGCTGCATTCTGTATTCGACAACACATACTTGTCAAGAATGTCTTTGTCCTCGAGTATGCACAATCCCTTCCGTAACCTTTTCAAGATGCTGATCAATAGTGGGTCACCCTTTTGTCGCATTATCTCCTCCAACACAACCATGTGCTCAACCTGATGCCAAACCTGGATACCTTCATCTGGATCTGTTTCTCTGCACAGCGGTGATTCCTCGGAAAAGACTTCTCATGCTATATCCCTTAGAAGAGAAGACCACCAGTACTCATAGTATTCATCAGATGTATAATGATTCTTGCGACCCAACAAATGACTGGCTGTCTGCTCACCGGTGAGTTCTCGTTTACCAACTAATTTGTTTGCTGCTTTGACCATCATTAACCGACTCATTTCTGACCTGTCTATCTCACCATCTAGGTCTTTAGGCGGATTATCTTGCAAAATTTTGATTGAAGCACAGAGTGCGGAAAAGACAACAGAGGTATCCAATTGCAGTTTCACGGTATAATTGCCCATATACTCAACCATAGCCATTGCAATGGGGCCAGAGGCTGTTTGTTTCAGGTTGGTATTGCAACCAAGGCAAAGCGTCGCAGTTGGGTTGTGACCATTTAGATGTCCATTTTCACATCGAATTATCAGATCATCGTCATCGTCGAAATGTGTCTCGGAGACCAGCGGGCATGGGAGTTGGAACCTGCAGTCACTATCAGGGTCAATGAGAGAGTGGATACCGCGTGGAATGTGTTTGAAGCAAGTTGCATTATGTGCGTGAACTAAGCCGGTATTTTCACACAAATCATGGTGATGTTGGTCCCTTCTCTGTTCATAATTTTTAGACCGAGGATCTAATGGACGACTCAAAACTGGTAGTTGCTTGACGCCACCCTCTACAGGTACATAAGGAACAGTGTTCTTGGGAAAACTCTGGCAAATTATGTCGTCATACCAGGCAGCAAGCTTCTCTTTGAATTCAGGATCCGAATTCATCCTTTCTTTCATATCAAGCGGGGAAGCAGGGGCTCCATCAATCCAAATAAGAACATGAAGATGTAATGAACCCCGTATCTGCGCTTCAACAACAGCATACCAGCCTTTGACTTTTCCCAGAATACCGATTTTTGAGACACGTTTTGTACCTAGAACCATTTCAAAAACTTGGTTATCATCAGATGAAAGAAATTTGCCCCAGCAACCGGATTATCAGCCAGAACTTTGGCGCAGATACTCGATTCCTTGTCTTCAGGACCAAGTGCATCAAAAATTTGATCAAGGTCTATACCGCGAGCCGCAAACTGTCCAGAGGGCTAAAGGAATTTTATACATACATTTTGTCGCTCGGGCTCATGCAATACATTGTTCCTCTGGGAATGTTAAGCCGGAAAGCTCTTCTGGAACTTTGCCTATCCAGAGACCATTTGCATAACTGTGCAAAGGAACTGAACAAAAGAATTTTGAGTTACAGCCAAGTTGCAGAGATGACAGAGTACAAAGCACCCATTGATAAGAGATGATGGGTTGAATGATTCAATTTGTGGTTATTGACAGACTTCACAGAGCTTTTCAACAGCTTTATCCAGAAGCGAAATATCTAGCTTGCTCACTGATCTTATCTTAATGTCCTCAGAGAGCTCAAATTTACCACAGAAAGAACATTCATAGTGCTTCAGTGACATATTGTTGGTGGCAGCACGGAATTCTTCAACAATTTGGTCTTTCTCGCTCTGTGGTAGAACAATAGGGAAGGTGGTGCCAGGTGTAGAGGTCTCAAAGGATAGACGCGGTACTTTGTGATCCCTGTCAATGATTGAGATGGCTTTTCGCTTTTTTGATTTGGACCGAAGATCAAGTATCAACATACATTCTTGTACTTGAGTGGGTGACAGAGATCCGGGACTTAATCCGGCAACATAGCTTCAGACTTCAGTATAAGACATGCTTCCGCACATTGATGGGCAAGAAAATCTGTACGTAGAGCTTCCACCCTTTTCAGCTTTTCACCTGACTCTCTTAACCAGATATGTAGATGACGAGCAGCCATCTTTCTTAATATAGGGAAAGCAACTCGCTGATCAATAACAAGGAAACACACAACAAGGTTTTTTTCATTCACAGTAAGACAGACAAATGGATCGGGTAACAAGGGCAAAGGTTCATTCGGAGGATCAACTGGGGTTATATCATCATTCACACTTTGAAAATCTCGCGTACGAGATGTTTGGATGCCTCACGTGCGGGGCGTCCGTGAAGCAGCAAGCGTAGAAGCTACTACATCAACACCTCGTGTACGGGGTGTCGATGAGGGGGCTGATACTGCACCAGGTCCACCCGAGACACTGATGAGGAGGACGAGTCCACACCAAACACTGGTGCAACAGACGACGAGCCTAAGAGCAAATAAATAAGTAGTGGATATGCACAATCAACGTTGTAGCACACCTATGGGTGGAGCGGTTTCATATTCCTCACTGAGTGTCGGAGGTAGGGTGCGTCGAACACCGAGCAAGCCAGAACTCAAGTGCACAACAAGTTCAGGGGCAGAGACCGAGACGAACTGGAACCAGTCGATTCCAAGCACAAGATCCGAGGCCAAAGAAGCAGCCACAGGTACGTTGTTAATGTCCATAGATATCACACTGGCGTTACATGGAAGAGTTAGAAGACCAGAGACTTGCGAGTTACAAGTGCGGAGCCCAGAATTTAATACCCAGTTTAGAGAAACGGCAGAGGTGGTAGCATTGCCGTCAAATACAGTAGAGACGGGTTCGTTGCAGAACATAGCGGGGGAGGCCATAGAGGCAGAAGCAAAGGAGGTGTTGTCGTACGATGGCAAAAATCTAGGCAGACGTGGCGATTGATGTTGGAGATTTGAGTGGCGCTTGAGATCGGAGATGGGCCGACGAGATGGGCTGAGCATCAAGCAGAAATGACTAAACACAAAGTCGTACACTTTACAGTAAGTAACTTACTTGCTTCATTGCTCAGGAACACTACTTGGTTCCAGTGAAAGGAGGTATACAGAACTTTTAATCATTACACTGATCAATGGGATGTTTGCTTCACCTTGGCTTTACCCGTTGCTTTTCTGGTTTATATGATGACCAATCCTCTATGACGAAAGCAAAATAGGCCGAAATCTGTCTACTCTAACTAGCCAAACCTAATAAAGGTTCAGCAAAGAAAGATTATATTTAGCGAATGGGCTCGCAAACCAACATCAAAACTCTGCACAATACTTTAATATTGTGACCCAAATAACTATTTCGATTCGCAATTTCAATGATGACCAAATCAATATGAGTAACTTTTGTTTGTACATGTAGCAAAATAGAACGAAATCCGTCTGCACTAAGAAGCCAAACCTAAAGGTTCAGCACCAATTGTCTCGAGCATCGCTTCGATAGCAAGAAAAGTTAGCCAAATCAACCGCTCCTCTGCATGGAAGAGCGGCCCAGTGTCTATGTGCCATTTCTGGATGGCAAGTAAACTAGCTAGGGATGGGAATACATCGATGCCAAACTGTACGACTGATATGTAAGTGAGCATAGGGCGGGTAATGAACAAATTGTGCTACGCAATCTGGCAAGACAATGAGATAAAAATTCCTATACATCTTTTTCAAGTTGGCGGTGTACCTGGCAAGGCGGTGAGATAAGCTAAAGAAGTGTATCACCGCCAGCCAGGTATTTGTGAGGTTTCGGAAACTCGGCAAGTTTTGTGAATAAAGAAAACCTCAACTAAACTTCGGCTAAGCCTTAAGAGGCGCTGACACGAGGAAATGGGAGCTGACTCACTGCTACGACTCCCACTTCGGACCCGAGGGGTGGGGAGGAGCATACTCTTTTACACCATAGAGGGTTTATAACCTTTGAGGGAAGAGCGTGAGTAGGAGTGTAAAAGGTAATCGGAGTATCTTGCTTACTCGACGATTAGCCTTGTGTAAACACCCGTTTAAACTCGACCAATTGTCTCGAGCATCGCTTCGATAGCAAGAAAGTTAGCCAAATCAACCGCTCCTCTGCGTGGAAGAGCGGCCCAGTGTCTATGTGCCGTTTCTGGATGGCTAAATGGTATGAAAGAAATAAATGGAGATGGCGAGCTTGAAGAGCGAGAGATGAGGAAGAAAGAGGCACATCAATGTTCACGATGACGGCCAAGAAGGATTTGCAGAAAGACGGGATTTTTCCGGATATTGATTTGGAAGGTATCCAAGGACCAACGACCGGCAGCTTGGATCAAGTGATATGGTACTCCGTCTTCTGCTAGAGCTGTTGCACCTCCAGCACGAAGAGACTGGCCAGCATAGTTACAATCTGGGATGAAACGCCGGAGGCGCCGTATGAACCATGAACATGCAGGGACAGATCCATTGGCTCTGATCCAAAGGAATGGGTGAAGGGGAAATTTTTCGTTGCGGTGCTGGAGATAACGATGAAATAGAGGTATCACACTGAGAGAGGGATGATGAGGGATGATAACTCGGCTGCCTTCAAAACTGGAATCGGCTTTATGGGACCGTAACCAGAAGGCGAAGCCCTCAAGAAGCCATTCCACCAACGAACGCAGTGTCCATTTTGCCAGATTTCTCAGAACGGGGTTGTCAGGCATTGTGAGCTCACCAAGGCGTAAGAGGCCATAGAAGCCAGTAAACAGCATGGTGACAAACAAAAGATCATCATAAGAAGGTGACGGAGGTAAGCGGTCCAATATTAGCTGCAGGTGAGTGCGGGATAACGGTTGCTTTCTGTGGATTGGCCGACTGAACATCCGTCGACAACCCTTGAGCGTTCGTGAGACCAGCATGCTCTTCCTATTTTTACGAACATCAGGATAGAAGGCTTCAAGTTCGCTACAAATGCCCGACAGATATTTGTCAACAGATCGAGGATCAATGTGGTGGCACATCCAAACAACGTAGAGACTCAAAGTCTCAGCGGTGGGATTCAAGTTGAAATTGTGAATATCACAAAAATGAATGAGAGAGTTAGTCGCAGAGGAATAAGTGGCGTGTGAGGAGTGATCAAGAGCCATGTCAAGAGCAATTGCACGTTTCCGGATCAGGTCCTCAATGGGCCAGGCCTTTCGGTGATTCTGCCTGGCCCGCGACGATCTTCGAATCATTTTTCCATCTCCCCCATCGCACACTGAGGGGGTTGAAATGGTGAAATTAGGAGATCAGGAATGATTGAGTGTACGAGAGGGAAGTTTTCGCGCGATATTGCATCAGCAACAACATTGTCAACGCCAGGGATGTGCATAACCCGCAAATCGACCTGATGAAGGATGAGGAGGTCGATGGCGGCCTTCAAGAGAACATTGTAGTCCGGTTCTGCAGCGAGGGAGCTAAAAATCTGCACGGTGTTCAAGTTATCCGTGAAGATCGTGAGACGCGATGGTTTGTCTCGTGAAAACATTCTGCGCTGTGATGAACAAAACCACTCGAGCTCCGACAAAACACAAGTTGCCTCCCAAAAGAAAATGGTGTCTTTAGGTGCCTCTGTTGGAACGGCAGAATAGAATCCTTGTCGCAAGTGCTCGTTCCAGAAACCCATCCCGAGTGGACAAGCATCGCATAAAATAGTGAAGTCAGTTTCCGTGTAAGGGTTCCAGTCGATGGCGTGGAACACGAAAATCCCCAACAAATCTCGAACGTCATTGAGAAACCACGAGAGATCTCGGTTCATGGCACGATTTAAGTAGATCATCGCGAATGCATCGCATTTCTCGGAAATTTTCAGGTAAACATGGCATAGGGCTGGACGGAGAAGAGGAAAGACATTGAATGACCAGTTGATCCAGCCAGACAATTGTTGCCAGTCGTGCAGGGTACGTTTGCGAGCTTTAATGAATTCCTCGACGGCTTGAATGAGGTCGGCTTTGGCATCCGTGGGAAGTGTGATGGTCATCTCGTTAACATCAACGAGAAAGCCGATGACAACCAGTACCGCACCCCACACTTGCTTGTCCTCTGAATGCAGGATGCCGAGCTCATCCCAAAGCTCAAGGAGCCGCACCTGCTTCGTCGGCATGAACTTCTTGTACCCCCCATAGTACGTGAGTTGTCCTTCCTCTTCTACTCCGAAGTTGTCATCAACGTAGGCGAACAGATCTGCGATCTCTTTTTCGTGCAGAGCAATCCATACAATTAGTCCCATTACTGAGTTCCAGAGCCGAGGTGAACCCAGACTGCCGAAACATGACCTCCAATCAATGCGACGGATGAGTGGTCCTTGGTCAATCCCAACATCGACGTCTTCAGGAGTGGGATAGTTGGTGGTGACGATCTGCTTGATCTGCCACAGAGGGTGAGATGGGATTAGACGGAAGGCGCCTTTGACATCCGACTTGAATGCAACCAAGTGTTTGCCCAGGTTGCGACGTCGGTATTGAAGTAAGGCCGACATGAAGTGGAGTAGCGTGTCCAGGCGAGCACCCCTCGTTTCTGCTCTATTCATCATATTGTTCTGACAGAACTCGCCAGCGCTCATGTGTGAACAGAGCCGAATTTTTTTTGATCGAGGTTTGGGTACCGCGAGGACCGGTGTGCTATACATGCCTGGGAGCAGGTCAGGTCCGAATACAGGTGAGTGCCATCCCAGGTCCTCCTCCTCTTTGCTCTGCGCCTCCAAAAATTCACGCTCACGTTCTGTTTTTGGAAGAATTCGAGAGTTGTCATATGTGAGGGGGAATCCGTCGGCATGTCTGGTGTTTGCGAATGGCCACGCTCCTTCATTCAATGTAGCTATGACAGACTCAACAAATGCGGGATTGGGATGGTTACGCAGGAGAGCGCTGAGGCGATCAGTGCGGATCTCTGTTGAGACTTTGAAAAGGTGCGGATTGTTACGAATCGTCTCCAACGTGGATTGATTCTCAAGCTCATAGGCTGATGGACGTGGCAATTGGTTATCTATCTCTGTGCACCTCGCGGTGTGACTCGACGTCAGTGATTGCTCGTTCCAGCCATATCCACGTAGGAATCGAGGAAGGAATGATCCATTCAAGTTATTATCAATGTCTGGTGAGTCGTCATACGTCCACTTGTTGTGTGCAAAAGCAGTTCGACTGAAATGAGAGAAATCGGTGAACCTAGCGGATAGCTGAGGCCCGTCGACACTCTCAACCCCATCCTCCCCGTCCGTAATCCTAGCGCATGGCCGAGGACTATTTGGAGGAGCTGGGACATTTTTGTTCAGATTGTCGATGCTTGCCTTCGCACTTAAGGCAGACGTGGATTCGGGGACAACTACCGTCATTGGTGCATCTGCCGAAGTTCCAGTTACAACAAATTTGACCTGTCGCATCTCGTTTGTTTCCGCGTTTCTTTCCACGTCCGGATCCCGAGCCATTACCGGATGGGCGGTCATGGTAGTGCACCATGCCGGGAATGAGGTAAGATCGTTCATACTGGGCGAATGAGGGAAGGTCATTGAATAATGTGGCTTTTGAGGTTCCGATGAACATGCGTATGGCTTTATCGCAACCGATGACATTGTGCGCAAACTCGGATCCTGCTTGGATGAAGAGGCCTTGGATATAGTCAAAGTACGCGTCAAGTTCCTCGTTCCTCCCTTCAAAGGCGAATACGACACAGCGCCTATATTTCCTCCAGGCATCAACCCATTGGCCTTGAGTCGTGATCCGGGTGAGGTCCAGGAGCTCCCGAGCGATTTCATCGAAGTTAACGTAGTTCCCCTCCAGTACATCTTTCCACCCGTCTTCTGTGAATGCTGGACATCCGGCATGTGAGCGGATAATGCGCGTGGCTTCTTTGATGTCGCGTGAGTAGTTCTCGATGGTGGAAAGAACTTTACACTGATATTCCGAAAGAACAGCATACGCGATGACGGTATTCGCATTGAAACCAAATTTGGATGGATCCAGACGCAGTTTCTTGTGTTTGTGTGTGTCCCGACTGGTGCTGGAGGAACTGGAATCGCTTGAGTCGCTGCTGGAACTGGTGCTGCGACGCCTTCTGTGTCTGCGGTGTCGATGTCGAGGACGTGATGAATGGGATCGACGTGAGGAGCCGGCATCGTGATGTCCTCGATGCGGAGATCGTCGAGGTGATGTGCCCCGATGTGGAGATCGTCGAGGCGATCTGCCTTGATGTGGTGATCCTGTGTTACCCTGACGTGGGAACCCTGAATGGCGTTGGTCGTGTCGCAAATCTCCTTGTCTGCCTGCTGGAAACAGCTCGGAGATGGGTGGGAGACGGGTTGGATTCTGTCGACCAGCGGGAGGTTGAGCCGCTCCAGAAGAGAACATTGACTCTCTTTGTGGGAGTTGTCTGCCCCTGCCTTGCGACTACGTGATCGAGCTGTTGTGCGCATCAAGCTGTTGAATGAATGGGTCGAGATATTGGATGTTGTATCTCCAACCAAGGGTAATGCATCCTTGGTGGAGGATATTCTGGAGGCCAAGCTCGGCTTCGGAACGAGTATATTGTCCGCGCCGGTAGTCCTCAGCGACTGTTTGGAGATCCCTCGAGACCCTTTGAATGAGTGTTGACTGATTCGTTTGCGATGCTCGATTTTCCCCATTGTTCATGATATGTAGATGGATGCGGATGTATTCAGAATAACGAAAAAATTGTGCTACGCAATCTGGCAAGACAATGAGATAAAAATTCCTATACATCTTTTTCAAGTTGGCGGCGTACCTGGCAAGGCGGTGAGATAAGCTAAAGAAGTGTATCACCGCCAGCCAGGTATTTGTGAGGTTTCGGAAACTCGGCAAGTTTTGTGAATAAAGAAAACTTCAACTAAACTTCGGCTAAGCCTTAAGAGGTGCTGACGCGAGGAAATGGGAGCTGACTCACTGCTACGACTCCCACTTCGGACCCGAGGGGTGGGGAGGAGCATACTCTTTTACACCATAGAGGGTTTATAACCTTTGAGGGAAGAGCGTGAGTAGGAGTGTAAAAGGTAATCGGAGTATCTTGCTTACTCGACGATTAGCCTTGTGTAAACACCCGTTTAAACTCGGAGAAACATCACCTTTAAGCTTTTCGAGTCATTTGATGCATGCCCACGTTGGTAGTGGTATTGCAAAACCTGACCCGAGCATCCAGGGTCATGTTTTCATGAGAGAATCGACACATATGCTAGCTCTGTCTAGGCCACTACACAGACCGAGAATGACCCAAACACACCTAGACTGACCTACCCAGAGCTAGACAGACCTACCCAGAGCTAGACAGACCTTCACAGAGCTAGACAGACTGTGTCTAGTGGGCTAGACAGTCTAAGTGGCCTAGACTCAGCTAAGGCCTGAACGCAGTGAATAAACCGTATTTCGTCAACTTCCGCGAGGCAATGATTTTTCGGAAAAAATAAGAAGTGGAGAACGAACGTCGGAATCAGAGATCATCGAGTAACATGCACGTCTTTCAGCTCGGACAGGATCCTACTTGGGCACTACCCTATTTCGAAATTTATTCCTGATTAAAGAGCAAAACAGGGAACGTACACCAATAGCCTTCATTTCTAGGTGATCACTCGCTGCTTCCTCAGAGAACGCATCCCTCTGAATTACGACCACGGGAGAGCATCCAGCGTGTGAAGTGGTTGTACCATTTGTGCCAGGATTTTGGAATTCGACCGGGATCGCCGACAAGGGGTCCGGGCCAGATTGGAAAGTCCCACGACCTCCGACGATCTGGAAACGCGCATTTAAGACCACAAGTGTCGTGTTGCCATAGAGTGTTGGCATTGAAAGTCCAAAAACTGTGTAGTAGGTTGAACCGGGAAAGGCGAACCAGAGAGTGACCACCATCAGTGCGGTAACAGCTACAAAAAGACTGGGCTTAGACATAAAAGAATAAATGAAGTCATAGAATGCGCACCAGTTACAGAGCCTGTTTCGAGCATCAAGCGAATCAATTTTGAAACCAGGACACGGGTTTGTTTGACTTGAGGGTCCGTTTTCGATAGCTAGACCTCATATCAGATATTATTTTATCCACAACTAGTAGATCGAGAACACCTACATAATATGTCACGCAAACAGCTATAATGATGTCGCAAAGCGCAG
The DNA here is from genome assembly GCA_029204085.1 of Mycena sp. CBHHK59/15. Lineage (NCBI taxonomy): Eukaryota > Fungi > Basidiomycota > Agaricomycetes > Agaricales > Mycenaceae > Mycena > Mycena sp. CBHHK59/15. The sequence goes on from JARGXW010000349.1 coordinate 128,465, forward strand.
AGGTGGAGAGCGAGACCTAGCAAGGAGGTGAGCGGTGTACGAAACTAGTACTGCCACGTACCCCCGTAGTTATAGAGAGTGTTCGGTTGAGATTTATTTGTCTAATATCTGTCACTGGAAACGAGTCAATAACACGCGAAAAAAAAGATATGGAAACATATCACGCACACTTGGACAGAAGAACACCGCTGATCAAGGCGCTAACACTACTAGCAAGAGAAATCTGTATTTCATTGCACGCTCAATATCTGAAGTTGAGGAATTTGGACAGAGAGGAATTCACCGCCACGATCAACACTGGGATAGTCCAAGATCTTGACGATAATACATGGACACGGTATGCGTAGAATGATTGGCCCATGAAAGCAACTAGGGATACCAATCAGCGTTCCATTCCAGCAGTAACGACAGGAAAAAAAATACCCAATCCACCGACGACGGGGGATGTAAGCCAGTAGAAACGCATTGCAGTCAGGGCCGCAAAATCCCCAAAGCCGTACCCAAACGCGGCAAATCCGTCGTGAGTGACCAATACAGTCTGTACAACCGTGATGGCATATATTGTGTAGACCAGACATTTTGTGAACAGTCTGTCATTTGGAAAGGCCTGATAATAGAGATCTAATAACTCGTCAATGGTTTTTTTTTGTGCTGATGGGGTGGAAATGGGGTACATAGCTGCACTGTCAGAACGGAGAAGAGTCCCCAATGAAGGAAATGGGCCAAAATCTAGGGCGGATTGGACATTGGCAAGAAAGCTAGATAGGTAAATCAAGGGCGCACCAATGGACCAGACCTGTGAGCTCGGTGTTAGAGGACAGCGCGAGGTTCATGAGAGTGTATACTAACAGCTGTACGATTTCGAACCCGGGGGGTGAAGCTGGGTCAGAAACCATGGTAGGTGAAGTCGCAATGAGGCGGAAGGGTACACATTGTATACGTGGCTCGGTCGGGCTGCATATATACTGCTCATCATCCTCGGGAGAACTCAGAGCTTGATCATGATGCTATGATGAGAGAAGCCGAGTCAGCATCTCGCTCGTTCTATCCGGTGATCGCTAGAACGCACTGGTCCGTGGAGAGCAAGTTGGCACCGTTGATCAAGGATTACTGGCGGTCAAAATCCCCTTCGCGGCACCACCATCTCCATTTTTCCCACGCTGGCTTCACTGTCGGTGGTGGCTCAAACGGGGTGGTTGGTGGCCAATGGGTCAGGGAGGGTTCGCAGCCAGGGTTCGGAGCCCAAGGGTGACCCCCACACCCGCGTAGCCTATGAGCTACACCGCACAGGTTGCGGAAGGAGCCTACGAGCCCAAATCACATAATAAGCCATCGAGCTAATGTCGAAAACGACTTATCTATTCTAACTGCGGTCCAATTCATCGTGGGGACCAACAATGGCGGATGGTATGTCCCCAGCCCTCACTTTCTACACTCCCACTCGCTCTCCCTCTCCCTCCTCCCTCGTCGGGCTGCGACCGCCGCACACGCCCCATGACTATCACCTCCTGACTCGTTGCTCCGCAACCGGGCCGAAATCACGTGATCATTCACGAGAAACTCGCTCCTGTCCGTGTGCACTTAAACGGTACTCTTTGAATCACAGTGCTGCATTGGGCTTGAACTTTCTCAAATATTGAGTCAATTGGTTGCCTGCTGATGGCATTTTCTCCCTTCAAACCTGAAGACCAACCACCCGTACCGGGTTTGTGATGCATCGAGTTCCCTGCTGGTCGAAGCACTCTGGGTTTGCTGCTATGACTTCTTCCCTTGAACTTTCCCTGATATGACTTCTTTGCAAAAATTGAGCCCAGAATGTCATCTTTTCTTCTCTGTCTCAGCGACAGCGGTCCTTAAACGCACCCAACTATGCTAGTACACCCACATGAAAACGATTTTAGCACCTTGGGCCCTCTTGGAACACTTGAGGGTTTTGGGAAAACGGTGCATCCCTCTCACGAGTGCCTGCTGGCTGTGAGTTCAGATTGTGAAATCAGCAGGAGCCAGAGTACCCAGGGGCCTATCCCTGGCTACCAGACACAGGGTCCCTCCTGTAACAGTTTTGTTGCTCTGGCTATTACAGGGCAAAGTGAAGAGCAGCAGGTTAGTACCTCCTGCAATATTCCCGCTCCAAGTCAAAATTTGCCGCGAGCAGATGACAAATTCAAACACATGGTAGATATTGACATGGAGACAAGAACAAATCGGAGTACTGCTGAAGGTACTCATCAGGAGTTTGGTGTGGATGTTGATGTTGAAATGAGAAACGACCCACCTCCAGTAAGAGATATGCAAGCACACATTAATTCAGATAACCCGGGTCAAAGCAATGTGATGGAGAGAGGAAGTTTGCAAGATGAACTTAGAGACAACTATGATCCCAATGAAACAGCGAACACTTGCACTGCTGATACTGGCTGGGAAAGTGAAAACTTGGGCATTAGGAAAATAAATAATCCGCCTGCTCATGTTTTGAAATCTGGCAAGTCCATGCGGTCGAACTTAACCATTGCCTCCTTGAATATTGCCGGCAGAGACATGAACCTTTCCATGCACAATGATAAAAATAAGTTCAAATACCTTAAAGAGACAATAGATAAGAATAATATTGGGGTCTTCGGAATCCAAGAAACACATTTCGACTCCGACTCAGCTACTCAATGTAATAATGTCTTCCGACGCTGGTTCAAACTACACTTCTCGGCACACCCCGAGAAACCCTGCTCAACGGCAGGTGTCGCCTTCGTCCTGAACAAGAAGTTTCTCGATACAGAAAACATTCAGGAATATGAACTAATCCCTGGGCATGCACTGATGATTGTGATTCCACGACACAAGGGTGAGCCACTCATAATCCTCAACATTTATGCTCTGAATACCTTGGAGGAGAGAGACGAAATGTGGAAAACACTCTGGCAAATGTGTGCCGATGACCCCACCCTGCCATTTCCGAACATCTCACTAGGAGATTGGAATTTTGTTGAAGATCCAATGGACAGGAATTCTGGGACTACGGAGGCTGTCCTGGAATCTTTCAGACGACTTAAAGACCTCCTCCGATTACGGGACGGCTGGCGTGCAACATTCCCTGATACACGGGACTATACTTGTGTGCAACATAGAAAGAACCGGCAGACCGGTGATTTGAACAGCTCGTACTCCCGCCTCGACCGAATCTGTGTTGATAATAAGGAACTCAAAAGCTACAGAGGTTGGGAAATTAAACACTGTTCAGTAAAGAGTGACCACAGACTAGTTATTACACAGTTAACGTGCAGACCTGAGGAGCAACCCGGTAGTGGCCGCTGGAGTATGCCACTCTACCTCCTGAAGACCCCCAAATTCATGAACCATGTGCAAACTCTGGCAGCCCAACTAGTAAAGGATCTGGAAGATTAGAGGGGTCCCCAAGGGACCAAACTGTCAATATCCAGACACTATGGGCACAATTCAAGGCCGATGTAATGGCGTACAGACAACATTGTTCGTGCTTCATCACGGATGAGACAACTCGGCAAATCAGAACCTGGAAGACACAATTGAAGTTTGTAATACACGACGACGGAATGCCGCATGAGGACAAGTCCATTGCAATGTACCTGTTGGAAAAGAAAATAGCAGACCGACTCAAGGAGATTTCTGAAAGGAAGAAAGCCCAATCTGAGCACGTTACGATGTTGAAGGCGAGACTTTGCGAACGACCTCGTGGACACGATCCGCAAAGGGATATCACCCCAAAGAATCCATCTATGAATTCAAAGTTGAAAATACCAATGCCGCGGCCCCCCGTTATGAAACTCGGCCTAAAAAGATGGCGGAGATGGCCCGAGAATACCATAATTCGGTTCAGGAGAAAGATCTGCTGGACGAATATGGACGAATGATGGCAACAACCATAACACTTGAACATTGCAAGGTACATCTGTCCAAGGTTGAATATGAAGATATGGACAAAGAAATGGTAACTGAGGACGTGGGCAATGCTCTGAAGCTCTCCAACAACAACAAAGCCCCGGGCTTGGATGGCATTCCATACGAGTTTTACAAGATGCTGGACATACTTTTCAACGAAAGCAAAGGGACCGATAATAAGAAGTTTGACGTGTTGCAATTCTTGACAAGATTATATGCAGATGTCGAAAAGCACGGAATCGAACCCAGTTCAAAATTTAATGCGGGCTGGATGTGCCCTGCCTTTAAAAAGGGAGATAGGAGTCTAATATCCAACTACCGACCGATAAAGTTGCTGAATTGTGATTACAAGTTAATGACAAAGACTTACTCGTTACGCCTAATGGAAGTTGCACCCTCTCTTGTACATCCTGATCAAGCGGGATTTATGAAGGGCCGGAAAATAGAGGATCAAGTAAAACTTGCAAAATTCCTGCTGAACTTTGCCGAAGCAGCCGAGGAAGACGGAGTTATAGTTGCTCTTGACCAAGAAAAGGCCTACGACAGAATAAATCACACCTACCTTATCAGTGTTCTTCAACACATGGGTTTCCCGCCGAAATTCTGCGATACAATCAAGAGCCTCTACACAAAAGCAGAGAAGATGGTGATGATCAACGGTGAACTAAGTGAGCCGTACATAGTGACTCGGGGCGTAAGGCAAGGGGACCCGCTCTCCTGTTTATTGTTTAACCTAGCTATTGAACCCTTGGCGTGTTTAATTCGGAATTCTGAACTCAAAGGAGTTCGCATGCCGGGGACAGATCAAGATCTGGTGGTATCGCTTTTTGCGGATGATACATCAATATATCTCTCATCTCAGGACTCACTAGAAATGCTCTGGGAAATTCTCAACCTATGGTGGAAGGCATCAACTGCAAAATTTAATGAACACAAAACCGTACTTCTACCATTTGGCCGAGCTGCATATCGAAGAAGGGTCCTACTTGAGAGACGCTTGAACGCGACCATGCGAATTGGTGCCATTGATCTGAGCATTAGAATTATACCTGACGGCCAAACATGTCGTATGTTGGGTGCATGGATTGGAAATGATGTTACATATATCACTCCTTGGGAGGCTCCCCCAAATGCGACACTACGACACACCTGTCAAGCTTCAGAAAGGCGGACACATATCTTAAAGCCCGACACATTGCCTTGCCGCTCACCGGTTTCGACACATCACCAACCCGATCGTTCTCAAGCTTAGCATTTCCGACACAGTATGCAAAACCACTGCCGGGGCACGGCATGGTGCCGCACAGAGCCGCGTCGCGCCGCTAAGTAGGATGTCCTCACCGCTCGACCCGAGCCTTCGACGTGTCGTTCCCCAGCGCACACCAAGGCCGCGGGACAGCACCTCACGTTGGAATATTGGGTGGGGGGGGGGAGAATGGGAAGGAAAATGGTGTAGGGAGATGAGAAATATGATATAAATATAAGTACTCACCAGCCACCCATCCAACACGAGAATAACGCGGTTGCGCGCTCGAAACGAAATCGAACACTCGGTCACATGACCCTTTGATGTGCGTCGATGAACATGACCCCCAGGCGGCGTGGTGCTTCACAGTACTCATATGGTGAGATTTGGATAGCAGAAGTTGATTTGATCGAATAATAGAGGTTGATTTGATCGAATAATAATTGTCAGAGGGAGAGTATAAGAAAGAGTGGTTGTCAACACTGGATAAGAACTCGCATGCAGGGTACAATGTGCTCCAATTTGTTACGAGGTTATCTCAACAACTTCTGACCCCAGCTTTTGTACAAACAACAGCCAGAACAGATCCTTCCGCCACATAGGTGTCTGAAAACCACTCCATTCAACGGTGAAGCAGCAATGTGAAGTCCCTGGAGCGGCAGTTTGAAGGCCGAATCCAGCTCCATAATTATGAGGTGTATCAGAATGGTCCGTTGGGGGGCCAACTGAGAGGAAAGAGGAGAAAATTGTCAGCTCATCAAGCACATCGACAGCGTCAAGCGCGTAGACGAAACATTGTATGTGTACTTCACGTTGTACGTGCCGCTATGCATTTCCGCGTCTGCCTGCCTTCAGTTTTTAATTTGCGAACTCATGCATACAGGTGAGCACATCCGGAAAGATTCCAATGTATGCACAGATAAATTAGTGCCACCGATTGCCAATCTCGCAGCTCATCAATTTCTACGAGTCCAACCTCCGCCGGAAAGAAGCCAACCGTCACTGAGTGCTGTGCGCACTTCTCCTCCCATCTCTTTTCTTTCCCTCGGTCCACATCTAGTACTTGCCTTCCATTCATTTTTTGCGACTTTCTGCTATGCCATGTCATGTACAAGAGGAATTATTACCAGACGCTTGTGTTTTGGTCGGTTCAAATTGGTGCCACTTACAGCCACGACAACCAGTACAGACTTCTCTTCCCTCGGCGTTCTTGGTTTCCTGAATAGGGCAGCCACCGACCTGGCGATCTGACCATCCCAAAACAGCGTTGGCTCTACAGGAATCCATCCCTAACCGTGTCCTTTGTAGAAAGGAATTGATCTTGTAGCAACTTATTGTCGACCACCATTTTTCAACAATTCATAAAGGAAGGAATTTCAATCCAATCCGATGCCTGGTACATGGCAGCCAACTGGAAACCAACCCAAAGCCGGCGATGGTCCTTATGTACCCACTAGCAGCGATCTTCGTGATCACCTGGCTTTTCTTCTTCTTCCTCATCAACAACCTTGATAATCTACGCCGATCCACTAGCCTGTACGACCTTGTATGACCCTCCACATAGTACACCCACAGTTAGGCTGAGTTAGCATTATTTTCAAGATATTATTTACAAGACATCGCGAAACAACGACCCAAGGTACCGTTCCACTGCTGCTCCAACCCGGAGCGGCAAATTACGCAGTCAAACTGTCAGAGTTCACACCGATAGCTGGAAATTAACATTGAGCTCCAAGATGTGAGATGTACGTTACAATACTAGCGGTAATATATGCAATGAACAGAGTTCCAAGATATGAGATGTACCGTAAAATACTAGGAGTGATATAGGTAATGAACATGGGAGTAGGGTAAGGATTAGTGACCGTTGAAGTCTGAATAAATCAATTATCATGCCGGCTCTGCGTCGCCGTACATCTCGCGATACTCTTCCGGAAACTTAGCAAGAAATTCGAAACTGGTATAGAATTGGTCGTCGGTGTGTCTGACGCCCCAGGGTTTACTCTTCCGCTTGGAACTACACAAAGCGTAAGACTCAGACATGTAATGCAGATTGGGAATTACTCGCCGGCTTGTGACGGGTTTTGTCGACTTCGAAGGTCCATCGGAAACGCTGATCTTGGCCTTCTTCACAGGAGCGTCTTCATCTGTAATAGAGATCTTGCGCTTTCGTGACGATCTGCGCGGGGAGGATGGTGGCTGAGGAGGAGACTGGCGGGGTAAAGCAGTGTCGAGCTCCGGTGCGGGTAGGTGAACTGTTCGAAATGGCATCTGAGTTAAACTGGGGTTGCGGCCAACAGTAACTCTCACCGCTCTCGCTGAGTGGGCTGAGTGTATTGTTGCTCAGCGGTGCGGGCCTGTCTTCGACGTCGACTGTGGTAGTTGGACTGTGATTGAACGAAGCCAAGAGGATCGTTTGGAAGCTTCCAACTAACGGGCCGGTGTCAATCTGAGCGCACACGGCAAGTAGCACAATGACGTACGAATCGAGGATGGTCGGCTCATTGAGAAAATGCTTTAGATCCTCCTGCTGCCCAAGCCAAGCTTTGAGGTCGTCGAGGTCAATCCAGTCGTTCCCAGAAAAGAATTGCGGGTTCTTCGTTCTGAAACTTCTCGGGAACGACTAAAAAGAGCGCTTGGTCAGCGACAGATACCTCGTGAATGCTTTACGTGCCTCGTCCTGGAAGCGGAATAAAACGGCGTGAGGAAGGCGATTCAGCAACTGCTCGAGTTCTCCTGGCGCCCGCCGCTCCATCGGGACGCGAACAACAAGAATGTCGGGTGAGACGATGAAGAAAGGAAGAGAGAAGCGAGAATGGTGACGGCATTCTTTCCCATGCTCAGCCACTCGGCCGACCGCTACGGAATGGAGTGTGTCGGGTGTTGTAAAAGTATGTCGTGTTTTGTGATTACGGTAATGTAATGTGTCGCCAGTTCTGAAATGTGCTGTGGTTTCTGAAGTATGTGTCTGATTTTCGGGTCGTGTCGAATTTTCTGAGAGTTTGACACATGTGTCGTAGTGTCCCGTTTCCTATATCCTCCTCCTTGGCCATCGGTGATGGAAAAAATCACAAGTGACCTTGAAAGGTGGAAAGCCACAACTCCAGGCCTAGAAGGCAAACATCACGTCATAAGCATGGTTATTGGCGGCCGAACACAATACTTAACCCGAGTGCAGGGGATGCCCAAGGAAATTGAGGAAACCCTTGTCCGGATGGAACATGTCTTTCTTTGGGATGGTAAAAGAGCAAGAGTAGCTCATGATACAATGATTCGCGATGTTAATGACAGCGGTAAACAGATTCTGGATATTCCAGCGCGAAATGAAGCCATAGACTTCTGGAACTTGAAGTCATACTTAGTGCAGGGTCCAGAACGAGCACGCTGGTGCTACTTCCTTGATTATATACTGAGGAAGTTCCTCGAGAACAGCTACCTTAATGTCATACCCGGCCAGGTCTTGAATGTCTTCTTACAAGATATCCATATCCCAATCTCACACCGAACCCCACTTCCGGAGGAAGTTAAGCGCATGATCTTGACTGCACGAAAACACAATCTCAGGTTCACGGCGTTAGCGATCGGTAAAGACATAAAACTAGAAACACCAATTTGGAAGCATCCTTCCATGGACAAGGGTCAATACAAGCGTGCCTGCCTTCAGAAGGCTGCTACATGCCTCAGATTAAATCACGGAGTCCGCAGTGTGAATGATGCATTTATCATTGCAACACGAAGAACGGTGATTGCAAGAAAACCTCACCAAGTTAATCCGTCGGGCATTGGCCGGAAAAATTGTGGCTGCCTGTTATGCTATCGGGATAGAACAGAGTTTAACTGTCAGCATCCTGGCAAGTGTGTTGAAACAGCAAAAATTCTTATAGACTGTATCCACCCAAAGTGGAACCCTAATGCACCAGATCTTGATTTTTGTGAAGAGTTAGCCCTCACAGATTTGGAACGAGAGGCGAATCAAGCACCTGGAACAGACCAAGTTGTAACATTTGACCCAGATTTCCGACTTCTGGATATAGAGAGAGGTTTCAGGATTTTTGCATCCGAGGAATCACTGAACCAGCTGCCAACTAGGCTCTACAAAATTCCTGGATTGATTCCTGCTCTAATGACAGTCTTCTTACATGCGAAAGTCAACCGTGCGGGCGAATTTACTCCCGAAATTACACTAATGATAAAATCAACCTCAGATGTGGGAGAAGAACAGGAAGTATTATCACTGACCTTTGATACACCGACGATACCTTTGACATTCGCAACAGCATTGCTGGGTGGAGTGCTCTACATCTTGCAGGACACCCCAATGAATGTACCACTTCTCATCTGCTCCTCATCAGATTTTCTCTCGAGAGCACTTGTGAAAAATCGAAACCAATTTGAAAATAACATTTTAGACCCCAACTTCATCCTCTTCCGTGCCGTATTTGCAAGTCTCAACGAGAGGATCGCTTGAATCCAATTTAAAATGGTCTCTGCCAACCAAGCCAGATCACTAACGGATGTAAACCCCATCGCGGTCAAACTTGACACACAAGTTGACCTGATGTTTGAATGTCCAGGTATCCCCTTGCCAGTGGCTCACAAAGATTGTTTACCAAGGCCATACTGGCATTGCGTTCAACTCAGCACTGACAGTCAACCTTTGTAAACCTAGCACTGGTTGAACATTTCAAGTTTTTTGGTGAAAAAACTAGTGAAAAATGTTTTGAATTTTACAGCAATTTTTCAGTGAAAAACCAAGTGAAAAACTTGTAACTTCTTCATGAATTTTTTGAACTTCAAAACTTTTTCAGCACTTTTTCAGAAATTTTTCACAAGGTTCAAAAAGGTCACCAAAATGTTTCAAGTTTTTCACCTACTTTTTTGGCGAAAAATTACTGTAAAATTCAAAACATTTTTCACCAAAATTTTCAGTGCAAAACTTGAAATGTTCAACCAGTGTAGACCGCATTAGATGCACAATTGAACAGATTTCAAGTTACACACCAACTGATTCAATGATCTGGAGTTCAATCCGATCCACCACGCTTCAACGACTCTCGCAAGAGTTCTTCTGGAAGTGTATACACAATACATTCAGAGTGGGCGACTTCTGGTTGCATGTTGAAGCCCTGCAAATGAATGGACGATGTCATATCTGCGAAGTGCCGGAAACATTAGAACACATCGCTCTTGAATGCGATGCACACAGCCAAAAAATTGTTTGGGACCTCACACGCGAATTATGGTTGAAAAAATATCATGACTGGCCTTCTCTGAGCTGGGGTCTACTATTAGGCTGCAACCTCGCAAAATTTAAATCCGCAAAAGGGATTGTGCTCCCGGAAAAAGGGAGACTGTTCACTATACTTGTCTCGGTTGCCTGGCATGTCATATGGAAACTTCATGTTAATAGAGTGGTGAAAAATCCAGGCTCAACTCTTAACAAGAAAATTGTTCACAACCAGTGGTTGAAAGCTATCAATACTGCTCTGTGTCGAGACTGTTTACTGACCGACAAAATTCGGTTCAGGACACTTGCATTCAAAAAACAACGGGTGCTAAATACATGGAATGGTCTACTGCTTGAGGAAGACTCACTTCCGGATGACTGGCTGTATACAGAGGGGTTTTAGTGGGTATACGACCCAAGACTGACGAAACTGGGATAGGATAATTCTTTCGGGTCAGAGTCCCACACTGGTAAAATAATTGTGCGTAACAGCATTTCCTCCTGGACATTTTCCCCGGCAATGACTGGCTAACAACCAGCAACCCAAGCGGATGACCTTGGAATGCTTCTGCAGACCAAGAATCATTATCCCAAACACTCCAAAAAAAAAAAAAAAAAAATTGAGTGTTCAAATCCCTACTATCAGTGACTGCCTACCTGGGCACACTAGGAACCTGGGCACTGGCCTATTGTAAGGAGAGAGACAGTGTCATATGCAATTGTTATGGTTGGGGGGTGCACTAAGACCTATGGCGCTGGTCCATACCAATTTTCAAGTCGAAGTGGTGAGTTGATCAAAAGTTACGGCATGTTTGGCACCGGCTTCCGGGGTGTGAACATCAATTCCTTGCCATAACAAACATCAATCGCCTCTTACACCACCAGTTTTTGCTCGATTAATGACTTTGGGTGCTCGGTCTTCTCCCCTGATATCAGGGATATCTCCAGACATAAAATTTCCTCCACATATTCATTCTTTCTGTGGTAAACTCCCACAAATGAATACAATGCGCCAGTGGAGGAGCACAACCCGAAGACCCATATATCAAAGCACCCTTTGATGCTACGGATCGAACACTTGGCATGGACCATAATGATATGCGAAGCTTTGGTTATGAACATAGTCCATCATTATGTTTCCCTCGTGTCGCTTTCACTGTCGTCCAGTACACCCAATCACCTTATTTTCTGTAGTGACACAATCTAAATATCGGGTTCTCGACAAGATCACTCAGGAGTGGCAGAGCGGGTCCAAAGTCATTCATCTGCATCCCATGAAGCTACCTGCAACTTATTTTGGCCACCACCACCCTCTCACTGGTGCACGGGCCACGTTTGTTTGGCGGGATGGATCCCGTCACTCAAACCTCTCATTAGAAGTCCCCAGTCCTACCATCTGTATAGGTCCAAAGTACTCATATAATGGCTGGAATAGAGCCTTTAGGCCCCTTGAATATATTTATACGCCGCGAGGCTACCCAATTAGTCAGCAACAGTGGATTTGCACAGGTGCCCAGGAACCCCGTCAATTGCCTTTTTGGGGGATCTGGCCGAAATAAATTCGAAAAACACTCAAATCACCACCAAAATTGACACAAATAGGCTTCAATTGTTCGCAGTATGTATGCCGTACATTTACAACCCTCAGGCCAGAGAAAAGGCCCGAGAAAAAGCTGCTAATAGGCCAGAACCTCTAAGGTGCCCAGGTTCCCAGCGTGTAATAGTATATAATCAACTTTGTTTCCAACGCAAATCTACCTTAAGCAACCGACCAACGAGAGTTAATCTTCGTGTGAACACGGGAAATGTCTCCGTATTCTTAAGATTGCTGTACTAACCTTGATGCAAGCGTAAGCATTACTTCAAAGATAGCCGATGGTAATTTCTTAATGAGCTCTTGAGCTTCACTTAGAATCACGCAGTTTTACAGGGTCAACTGTATATGGATTGAGCAAGAGATAAAAGGTTCCCACATGAGGGAGACACTCCTCTTATATACTAGTTAGAGTAATATAAATAAATGACTCGGGGGAGTCATGAGGCAGAGTCATGAGGCGGTGTTAACCCACAATGTTGACGATGAATCACGTGTACGGGCGCTACAAGTGTAGTGAGGATTCTCGAGTTCCATCACAGAAGGCTTGCCGCAATCATCTCATAAATAGACAACTCGCGCATGCCCCAGGTCCGCATCCTAGTCCGTCAATCGACCCATCACTTCTCTCAAGCATCGTTTTTGTACTCAAAGCGAAGCAAGCAAGCAAGGGGCCTGTTCCTCCTCAATATGTTGTGCGGTCCAACTGGCCATCATGTTGCCAACTTCCCTCAATAAGGCATAACCAGCCTCCCGTCCCTGTGATTCTCACACTCCCAGCTCGACCAACAACCCAACCGCACGCCAATCTTTCCAACTCAGCAGCTTCGTGTCACCTCGAAATAACTCTCGGCCGGCTCCGCTTCACCTTGGAAATCCATTCGCTGCCTGTGTCGGTGGATGCTGCGAATTCACCATCTTCCGCCGGACTTATGAAGGGAATCCACTGTCCTCCACCGGATCTACGCTGCGCAACCACCATCCTCCACCAGATCTACATACAGCGTACATACACTCCCGGATTCCGAGTCATACCGTGCATCTGTCGTCCTCTGCCGGCTTCTTTTGAAGATCCGGCGACCACTGGTGGAAAGTCGAAGACCATAGTCATACATCCGGCGTCGTCTGCCCGATTTTTATCTTGTCTCACAATTTCCAGCGACCTCCGGTGGAGCATGAAATACAATGACCTGATCTTAAGTCCCGAGTGAAAAGACCGCCAGCGGAACTTAAGTTCAGCCTGAACTTAAGTTCTCTACACAAGCGGGCCACCTGTATGGCGCCGCACGCGTGTATTGTGCCCCTCACTTGACCCAGCACTTAAGTCCTGCCCACAGCTTAAGTCCGCTCATGACTTGAGTTTCACAACCTCTTGAGTCCCACCTGCAACTTAAGTCCTGTCCGCAATCTCCAGTTCCATTAAAAAACTTAAGTTACACCATGTGTAACGCACCCGCAAGACGGATACTCAAAAGGCCGTTACCCTATACAGATAACGGCCATTAGCCATTTACGATTACTAGAAACTAGCGTAACGGCATTTCCTCCTGGACAACTTCCCCGGCAAAAACTGGCCCACAACCAGTAATCCAAGCGGATGAACTTGGAATGCTTCTGCAGACTGAGTCTCATTATCCCAAACACTCCAAAAAAAAAAAAAAAAAAAAAAAAAAAAAAACGATTACTAGAAACTACCGTGACTCTTTGTACATATTATAAAAGCAGGTTGCTGAGTGTCAACTGACACTCACCCACTTGACGCACCCGACTCTATTTAATAGACTTTGGGTTGATTCATCCGGGTGATTCGTTTAAGTTAAAACTCTTCAACCTTATTACACCACAACTTAAGTGCCTAATTTATGCTGTGGCTGTGCAACGGCGAGCAGCCAGGGCACGCCGCCGACGGGGTTTCCAATCACGGGGAGACGTGCAAGAGACCCAACACGTCTGGCGGGAAGTGCCTGGTCGCCGCATTAAAAATCCTTGTACGCCCGATGTATACCCTAATCCATGGTGAATAAACAACATAAATATATATTCCATGGAAGCGTGGCACTCACCATGTCATCCATCCACTTGAAGACTACGTCGCGCCACCCATCGATCTTGGTGACCAGTTCGTCGAAGCTGGTCGCCGAAACCCAATCGTGATGCGCTCCCGACTCGGCGCTCTTGAAGATCACCTTGGCGTTGTGCTCGAGTCGCCTGTGCATCGCGGCCTGCATTCGACCGTAGGTTACCTTGCCATTCGGCCCCCCATTCCGCTCCTCCTCACGGTCGGCCTGTCCCGCCCACACCACGCTGTCGCGGCGGTACCTCCCGATCACATGGAATAGCTCCGCGTGCTTGTGTTCGTACTGCTCCAGCCAGCGGTACATTTCCGCTTCAGCGCGGAACCATTGCACTCGGTCACCTAGAGCGTGTTAGTATAACAGTTGACACTAAATAGAAATACATTGCCACTTACTTTCCTTCTTGTACGCCACCAGTTTTTCGTCGCTTTGACCTTGCCCCCGCATCAAACTTTCAAGCCAGATCCAGCCATCTCGCTTCTTCTTCGACTTCCCCTTCTTCACCTCCTTCCGCCTTCCCTGTTTAGAGGGCGACATCTCCAAGTCATTGTCCTCCGGATCAGATGACGGCGCCGACTGCACATCCACATCGTCGGGAGCGATATCCTTGAGACATTTTTGACTGCGCCGGTTGTGCTTGAAACCTCCTGGATACACGTCAGCATTTGTAGGAGACTTCTAGGAGGTGCGATACCTGAGCGCTTCAGTGTTTGGGTACCCGCCAACAACTGAGGTTCGTCGTCTTCGCTACCTTGCTCCCCTCGCGACGGTGTGGAAGCCACCGCCACGTGTGATATCGTCACCCCACTCTGTAAATACCACGCCGTCCCGTTGAATAACCGCGAGTCCCCCTTCGCGCGATGTAAGTGAGTTTCCTTCCTCTGCGTGTCCCGGTGGCTCAGTGGCCGATAAGGCTCCACAGTGTCCTCCTCCATGTGGCGTAGATGGATAAGGGCGGTCCGCGTTGTTGTACATGGTGATCTCGAACGTCTTCATGAGCTCCGCCTTTTGAAGGTTTCGCTGCGAGCGTGTGATACCCGCCTGG